>OY978009.1:6319245-6463159 GCA_963854515.1 Pandemis heparana | reverse complement strand
CAAGGAGGGTATAAATAAATAAATAAATAAATATCTTGAGACAATTGACACCAATTGACCTAGTCCCAAACTAAGCAAAGCTTGTGATATGGGCACTAGACAACGGATAAACATACTTATATAGATAAATACATACTTAAATACATATTAAACATCCAAGACTCGAGAACAAACATTCGTATTTTTCATACAAATACCTGCCCCGACCGGGGATCGAACCCGGGACCTCAAGCTTCATAGTCAGGTTCTCTAACCACTAGGCCATCCGGTCGTCCGGTCGTCGGTATCATTAATGATTAGATAAAAATGATCACAATAATCCTGTCAAAAGTGTAGCAGCATAGATAATGAATGAGAGAGCTGTAATATGCACTTACTTAGATGGGTCATAAATACTATCCAAAATAGTGTGCCAATGAGGATTATCCGAGTAGTCCAATTTAACCAGTTCTTCTGTCAATATCTCAAGTACTTCCAAAGATGTTAAGAGTTGTGGGGTAATCATAACAATAGTTTGGCAATAACTCATCACGCATGGCACTATTTTTGAAAACCAAACTGCCAGACCTTTCTGCACAAATGTTGCTTTTTTGTCCGGTGACGTTTTCAGGAGTTTCAAAACGATGTTTAGAGGCTGTAAGCAGTAATAACACATGTGAATAAAGTAAAGTAAAATAGTTAAGTGCTGGCAAGTACACTTTTACAATACAACAAATGCAATTTATAATAAATACATAGTAAGCAATACCAGAAATAAAATGTTAAGAAATTCACAAGTACAGGGCAATCTATAGGCAGCATTATTGCTTCAGGCTCTCAGGCTTTTTCATAAAATTTGTTATTAAAGGTGTAGTGATATAATAACAAGCAAAGTTTAAGATTTATCTAAGGTCTGGTCTTTACAAATAAGTTATGATAACATACCTGAAATCTGACATCTACAGGTAATTTGTGGCTGCAATATAAATTCAATATTTCCCAAAAATCATTACCCTCAAGAGCAAGAGAAATGAGTACATCACTGGGGTAATCCACTAGGGTGTTAAAACATGTGGTTTGCAAAGCCTCCGCCTTAGATAAAGGAGCTGAAGTCTGTAAAATGTGTAGGACTGCCTCTGCCGACGGAAGCAGATTGGGTGTTGAGGTTCCATTCTGAAAAATATAGGGTAACATATTAGACAAAAAGTAAATAAATAAGTAAATATTAAATGCACATGACATTACAACCTAATAAATAAATAAATAACAAATTTCTCCTATTAAAGATATTCCCATGTAAGTAAGTAATCACCGCTAGCCATGGTCATCTGCAACATGGAGCATCACAGATTCTATCAGCCTAGGAACTAAGATAGAATGCCTTGTGTCAGTAATTTCACCCGTTGTCATACTCTATGCAAGGAGTCAGCAGTATTATATTACAGCTTTACAGCAGGAGTAACATGTAAAATAGCAGTAGAGATTTCACTTATTAGACTTCTATAGCCAAATTTAACTGCTTCCAGCCAATACAGCTAACATTTTTTAGCCACCGACTCACCGAGTCGGCTTGCATATTTCAAAGACACCAATACTAATTTATTTATTTATTTATTATTTATTAGATTAGAACATAGTTATCTACTTAACATTAATGCCAAAACTAAAACAGGAAGAGAAACAGTAAATACCTGAACCCTTTTCAAGATTGTTGCAATGATATATAAACAGAGTACCGAGGATTGTTTCACACCGTCTTTTAGATCGTGAATACATAATGCTAGTATTCTGTCAATTATTTGTACACTGAGTTCATCATCACTTTGTAAAGCCTTCTGTATTATTTCAAGGTATTGAGTACGCGATAATCCTTCAGTAAATGTGTTGTCTTCTAGGAATTCAAGTGCTCTTTTGACGAAAATTTGCTGCTCCGGCATATTTGGAACTAGAATATTTTAAACACAAAGGTTATGTTTCTCCTTTTGGATTTCGTAAATATGAAATGAGACACCAAATAAATTTGCTTTGTGCAATTTTCGGGTAATTATAGTCTGACGGTCTGTTACCTTGCTATTAAAACTGCCGAAATCACAAAATAGAAAGGATAGAGTACAACACGATTCGTCGGCGTATCATCCTACGAAGTAGTAAGAAAAACAAACAAAACAACACGAATTTTTTCCGTTAAAATTGATGCACTTGTTCAACAAATAACTGTTTAACAGTGATAACTTAAATATATCAAGAAATATATGATTAATATAATGCGATTAATGCAAAATTGCAAAAATTGTAAACCATAAATGAAATGAACACTGACATTTGTTGCTGTTCTGGCGCGAAATTGGTATCTTTTAGTAGTCTGTGACTTATTCAGAGTTCCCTCGAGTCGATTCCTTTTCGAATGAGAGAATTTGATCGATTCTTTTAATTTGGTCACAGTATTTTTCAAACTGTTTCACTTAACGGTATTGTTTTCTCAAATACGCTTTACTATAAGGTTTGCAATAATTGTAAAGGAAAAATGTTTCAGTGATAGTAAAATTCAGTTGACGTTCAAGTTCAAATTTTTTTTGACAGAAATACCCCCGCTCCCGCTTCCGCATTCCTGCTACGGCCTCATTAGTGGGATTCGGCGAAGGTTCGCCCTATCCCAGCATGTGTGAGGACAGCTGTGGACAGACAGTTCGCTTTATAGCAAATCATTCGAGCGAACTCGAACTGTGTTCGGGCTCCTGTCGGTATCTACCGCAGACTCGGACCGCAGATCAAAGGTTTTTATCGCGACAGAGTTCGTGTTCCTGCAAGTGTGTACACTTTGAAATTTCTAAAATGTACGTCAATTTTGACAAGTGACATTTCAATACTTAGACATACAATACAAAGCAAACGCTTTCTTTATCTTTTTGTTTCTTTTGCGCTCTTGGTTCATTTTCCCGCCAAATTCAGAGTTGCGCGACATAGTTCGCCCAAAGTTTTTATCGCGATAAATTGGTCTAACTGTAGCCACGTAAGCAGTTCGTGGTTATACGAACTCGAACTTTTTATCGCGACAACGCGACGCGAACCTTCGCCCGCTAATTACGCCTGACGCGAGTTTAACATTTTTTACCCATCCTAAAAAGTGCTCAGCGTCGTTAGAAGTTTTCACTTCAAAAATCCATTTCTTCCCGCTTCGTTAACTTTTTAAAACTTCAAACAAAATTGCATGTAAAATTGAGATGACGATAAAAATATTCCATACAGCCAGGCCAACCGCTCGGTTTTCATCGCAGTGCGTGTGTAAGTTTTTTTTTTATTTTCTATTTATAATGTCTATAATTTGAAAAAATTTTTAGAAGGCGGTAAATAATAAATAATAAACTACTTACTTATTTTTTATAAACTTATGTATTTCGTGCAATTTCTTTAAAAATGGTACTTGTTATTTTTCTTGATGTTTTTTTTTTATTTCCTCATAATTGTTTGAGAAAAGCACTAAGTATACATTCCTCGACGGAAACATGAATTGCCTGACTCGTCTCTTCACAAGCCTCGCGTTGCTCGGCTTGCAAACCACCTCATCGGGCAATTCCTAATTTTCTTAGCAATGTACCTACTATTCAACAATCACTACATAGTATAAAACAAAGTTGCTTTCCAGTCTGTCTGTCTGTCCCTATGTATGCTTAGATCTTTAAAACTACGCAACGGATTTTGGTGCGTTTTTTTTAATAGATATAGAGTGATTCAAGAGGGAGGTTTGTATGTAGACGAAGTCGCGGGCAGAAGCTAGCGCTTTTATAAATGTGCAATAGGTACTTGATGGTTTTAGTAAATTAATTAAATAATTATATTATGTTAATTAACTGTACTAACTGGAGTACCTAAGTAAATACTTCTATACAAAGATATCATACTGGATTTCTAGATATACTTTCAGTAAAGAAGAAAATGCGTAGGTACCTACCTACCTACGCTATTTAGAGATTTTTTACTGAAGTTTAAAAAGTAGGTACCTACCTACCTTATTTAGTTTCTCTCAGATTTGATCTATCTTACTCCATTGAAAATATTACGGTCAGTCATTTAGACACATAACACAGACATTTATTTCTCCCTTTATATAAGTAGGGTACTTTGTAATTAAGTAGGTACCTAATTATCTAAAGTGTAGACACGAACACAAACTGCAAACTTTATAATATAGAACATTATTCTAATAGGCGTGTAAGTACTTACGTAGTTTACAAAAACCGCTTTCAAAGTTTGCGTGTGAATCCGTACTTCGCAAACATTAAGCATCTACTTAGGTTGTTCAGATGGTTCGCATGCGTCACGCCTCGCATTCGAAGACAGGTGCTGTGTTGCGCGCGCGCACGAGCCATAAGTTCTCCGCCTGTTGCATCGTTCGCTTGTCGAATGACCACAGACGCCGTGCCGAGCATAACAAACAGTTCCTACCAAGTAAAGCAGCCCATAACGTACCATATAAGCGTCTAGCGTGGTGAAGTGCGGTAATGTTTATCCCTTCTGGGTGGTGAGTGTATCAGTGAGTGTGTGATAATGCCGGGACACGCAGGGAGCCCGTACTGGGCTGCTGTGGACTTCGACAGCGAAGAAGAACAGGACGCGAATAACCACCGGGTCTACTTAGACCCCTGGGACAACGAAGTCTACGGGGTAATTCAAGACAACACGGACAGCCAAGGGGAAAATTTCAATTCCTACGCCGGCGAACCAGTCAGTTCTAGTTTTTACTACGTGCCAACCAAAAACTATGACTCTGAAGAAGATACGCCGGTTCCCAGAAGGAATATAACCCCTCCTGAACAGATTATTCCGTGCGAATATGCCGTGTATGGGAGGAAAGTATCGCGAGCAATTATGCCAGAAATGCCTATCTACAGCGAGAGACCGATGCGTGAGTATTACATATCTTAATTTATGTACCATTACAGACTTGTTTGTTTTTAGTTGAATAAAACTGGGACTAGAATTAAGAACACCTGGGTAATTAGCTGCATATGTTTTTAATTATACTTAATACTTAGAATAGAAGTTCTACGTTGCTGACGCAAATACCACGTTGTTTGCTTCCTCGTAAAGTAAATATGGTAAATTTAGAAAAAAGTTTAATTTGTCGCATTATCATGCACCTACGGCATTGCTCATTTATTACACAAAACTTTTAAAATACAACTTAAATATAAATGTATTACAAGATAAATTAATTGAACTAAAACTAAAATAAATCTAATTTATATCGCTTTAGGTAGAATTCTTCTATGCGTAATTTACGAGTAGGATAAGCATACAGTGACTATTTACCTATATTACCTTTGTACAATAAATTGCGTTAGAGTATCTTCTGCATCTATAACTATTTAATTTTTTCCCGTGAATTTATTGGGAATTTAAATTACTAAAGAACTAAGCTAGAATAACCGATTCTCTTTTATTGTCGTCAAAAACCTTACAAATTAAGTGGCCTACAGCTAGAATCTTGATATGCACATGTTTAAGTATAGGTACTAAATATCGAACAAATTACTACGGTGGGTGATGAACTACTTTGTTCGATAGTACTTTTGTATGTATTTCCCAGCTTTTTTGTTCGATTTGAGCAATCAAACAAACATAGACAAAATTTAATATCCGCCGAGACATTCACATAAAACAATGCAAAAATTTATACCTACATTTAATTTCTGAAAATTAATTATCATGGTAAGTGTATCAAGTGTTTTTCTTTATCTTCTAACCAGAACAAACTCTACATGTAGGGGACCGCAGAAGATCAATGTACATTGACGAGCCAGTGTATGCTCCCCATCCGATGCTGTACGAGCCTTTGTATGGACACATGCTGCCACCCCCCGGATACCTGCCTCTACCCCCTCGCTCCAGGATGTCGCTCCCGCACCACCCTGAGTACATGATGGCGAACCTTGGATACGGAAAACATAGAAGACACTCCAGGTATACTTTTTTATCTTAACCGTCAAAGTATGATATACTACCACTTTCTAGTCGTTACTGTTTCCTCGTTTAGTTACGCGCATTGTCACCATCCATGTCAGTTTAATGGGCCTGTGAGTGATGTCTTATATAAATATGTAGATAAGGGACTTGACGATTTCGTTTTTAGCTATAAAACGTAGGTACAAGCACCTCTTATTCGTAGAATGGTGTAACGTGGACATTGAAGCACCCAGACGATAAAGCAAAAACCAAGTCGTATCGTACCTAATAACGATGCTCAAGGAGCATTTCATAGCGTTAACCGCGTAAATAAACACGTCGTTCCGCCTGGTGCCCACTAATGCCTGCTCTCAAGTAAGATGGCCGTTCCACGAGACAGACGGTTTTCGCGCCAGCGACGCGATTAATAGAAACCTCACGGGAACCATCTATGGATTTCTAACTCGCTCTCAAGATCTGTCCGCATGCAATCGGCTATTTCCATGGCCACTGGTCTTTGGCCTATAATTAACGCTGCAGCAGCGAAAGTCCATCGCATGAAATGCACTTTTTGTAGGCAATTGAAAAAGATGAATATCGTGCCATGCTTTGAAAAACTTAAGGATTGTAATAATAATATCATAATACGTATCTAGTTAAAGCAAGATCAAAATTTCATTAGCTTTATTGGTAAAGGTAATTTTTTATCAAAAAAGCTTTAGTTGACTGACAGAAAAACTGTAAATTGGATAAAAATATAATGCCTCCTCCAAATATGTACGAGTAAGTAAGTTCTCATTCCCATCACTAAAATGCGTGGCTTTACCTTCCACGGAAAACATTAGCGACAAAAACGCACTTAAGTACACCGTTCGGTGCACCATGTAAGTATCTAAGTAAGCATTCTGTCAGTTAGGGTTGGCAGAGCATTTGTACTACAGTACTGCTCAGCTGCGGAGTACACTTAGCGACAATAAGATTGTAAAATGCATTAGGACAAGCACTTAAGAGTTGCTCAATAAAGGCCTAACCCAACCGATACCTACACACAAGATTTATTCTAAGATGAATACTTAGGTGCCGTGCCGTTGCCGTTACTATGCACTTAATTCTCTTGATGCATCAAATGAGCTCTATAAAATGATCCTTGCTAGAGTTTGAGATTATTGTCTGCAAAAACTCTTATTTTCTCAAATTGGCTGCCTTTAAGTAGTAGCTGCAAATACCAGCCCTATACTCAGCGTTCGCTATTATTATAACGACGCCCCGTACATCCATCCATCGTGTGAATGTGCGCCAGTTTTTTTACTTCCTACAAATGAAAGTTGCACCTGTGTGAATCTAGCTCGTTTCTTGTTTGTTTGGATTTGCCAGAGAAACCGCCGACATTGACCCCGCGGTGACCGTTGCGTAAGACCCGTAACCACACGCGCTAAGAATATTTGCTGATTGATGTTTGAGTAGTCTCATTACTAGACGAATTATTACTTATTACGAACGGAAATGAGGAATGCGCGTAACCGATTACACGATACGCTGTTTCCTAAATTGGTGGCGAAAGTTTGTTGTTTAAAATGGTAATATTATGTAGACCGACTTCTGTTTATAAAATACATGTGATTTACGACATTTCATTTCAATAACAACATACCCGTATTTGAATCAGATTTCCAAGAATTATGAATACCGTCAGAAAAACTGGCATAATGCATGCCTTTTTTAGTCTGTATTGATTTGAAATCGTGGAATGTCATACATAATGGAGCTTTCCCTTGTGACTATTAGCTAATTATTACCGAATGGTAAAAAGTTAAAATATAACAAGCTATGTGCAAATCAATAAGTTAATGATATTTAATGAGCAATCTGGTCTTCATTAATGGTTAGCTAAGCTATCCAACATTTTAGACTTACACTGTAATTTTGATCTTTGGGTAACACCAATAAATTTTTTGCTTTTATTTACATTTTCCCTATGTCCGGTAATCCCATGCTTTAGAGGGTTTTTTTGTCCGGTTGCTACATGACTACGAAAATGCGGGGGTCTTGAATGACTGTTTGCTTACAGTAATTTTACGGAGTGTCGCTTCGTCAAAAATACCTATTGTTCTGCAGAAGCATAATTTTGGGATCTATCTAAGTACGTTCTTTGCAATCAATTAAGACTTCACAGTATAAAATGTCCAAAGGTACAGAAACTTAGAAAACATTTAAAAAATAATATCATTAGATCATCCACGTAAAACTTATGGCGCAATACAGTGACGACCAACACAAAGTTTAGTATCTGTGATAGATCTCTACTCCTGTTTGAATTTCATATGCCACGATTGATGTAAGGTTAATTGCTCTTTTGAAATAAAATTTAGGAGTGCACCGGAAATAATGGACATAGTAGCATAAGAGCAATTACTTGGCATACCCACTTTCTAGTCACGGATTACGTGAACGAGCATTGTGAGGTAAATTTAGCGGATAGCTAGAAAGTCAACTCATACTGCCCAAGCGGCCATGCTCCTCACAATTGTCTTGAGTAATGTCCATAGCAGTAGCTAAGCATGAGACGGGTTTTGGACAAACGGTTTTACTGAATAGCCAGAAAATTACTCGGCATCGCTGGCATGCTGATTCGATATAACACGATTAAAATAAAAGATAAACATTCATCATGATCTACAAGTTTAGTCGTGTTTACATCGAACGCCTGTTTTCTAAAGAAGATTAATTTGTGAGAAGAAAAGAAGTCGATTGATGCCAACTGGTGTTTTCACACCACGATTTGCACTCACTCGATACCCGGCCGGATTCTCAAAAAGTGCCAAATTTCCCGAGTACTCGTCCCATGCCTAGTCCACAGTGCTCGCGAATCGTTGTAAAGTCGTAACGTAGGAAGTAAGATTACGATATTTCATGACATGATCCGTTGACACGGATGAAAGATCGTAATCGTTGCGAGTGCGAAGACGGTTCGGTTACGTATTTATTGAACGGCCTAGTTGCGCGGTATTGGAATATCTTTTGTAATATGGAATGACTGTGCAATAATCAGTGCATATATTTGACTAAGATTCTTGAGGTAATTAACGGCATTAGGCCATGTTTATTTGGTACGTAGAGTGTAAGTTGTAGGTACATATTTATTGTAATGCAATGAGTGTATGCTAGGACGTAATGACAAGCTAATCTCATTTTAAAGTAGTCAATGAAACTTTTAGCATCATAAAATGTTACAAATCTGTTTTAACAAAATGTCGGTAGCTATATGTTTTGTTTGGGTTTGGCAAAGGTTTTAAAGTTAATTATAAACTTGAGATAAGTACATAGGCTGTTGCAGTCGAAAATTGCTAGTTAAAAACAAGCGAGTTATTGAGTTAAGATCTCTTAAATATAGTACCCCTCTGTCCCTGCACCTCCACCTCATGTGATTCAGCACCTCCATCCACCATATGAGGTTAAGGTTAACTATGAGTGGTGGAGCCAGCGAACGGTTGCAAACACGTTATTAATAATGTATTTTGACAGCAAAAACTATTTCAATTATTTTTCACATTCCCTGACATCATTGTCATCAGGAAAATCGTTCCAAATTTAACTAGGACCCAAATGCCTGGGCTCCAAAGCAACCTGCTGAGCGCGTTATCGTTTACTTGTTAATTCGGCGATATCGTGCTACTAATTTGCATAACCATTTCACTACCATTTTTTTCAAAGCCATTTTGTTTCCAGATTACCGGATGCGTACGAGCACTTCGCAAACGAAAGACTGTCTCCAGAATACGAGGACTGGGCACGGCCCCTTCCCAAAACGGTCCCAAACAACTTCCACCTGTCGCGGTACGGACACCTGCAGATAGACTATTCTTGCTCCTGGAACTCGCTTGACAGGCTTATTCGTAACCAGTAGACGTATTTTTAGCATAACTGCTATATAGTATTTATTGGCGGTTATTAGTTATTATATTTCAATCATGAGGAGTAAATTTAACGAATTTAATGCGCTTACAATTAACTATTTACGCACATCAAAAGTGTTTAGGGATCAATTCTACATACATACATACATACATACATATCGTCACGCCTCTTTCCCACAGGGGTAGGCAGAGACTACTTTGTTCCACTTGCTACGATCCTGACATACCTCTTTCGCTTCATCCACATTCATTAATCTCTTCATACATGCTCGTCGGTTTCGGGTACTCTTGACCTGGCCTTTTTCCAAAACGTCCCCAATTAAATCATCAGGATTAATTCTGTATGAGAATTATAGTACTCATTTGATCCCTATATCATTTTGGGCAAAATAGTTGTGGTTGTGATTGAGACAGGCCTTGCAGCAAAAAAATACAGTTTTATGTTTAAACTCAGTTAATTTGGCTATTTCAAAGTCTATGGAACTGCCTCTCTATTTTAAACCAGGTTTAGGCATCAAATTTGTTTTGCTGCATTGCGGCTCACATGTTTTATCATTTGCTAAAAAAAATTGCAAATGCATCATTTGACAAACCTTTATCATCTTGGCTGTTTAAACAGGCATTAACTTTTTCTAAAAGTTGTAAATATAATACCTAAACCTGACCTATTTAACGTAAGCCACGCGAATAGATTTTTAGATTATTTTTAAAATTTTATAATTAGAAGAATCTAAAGGTTTGTCCAATGACGAGTTTGTGAAATGACGTTACATTTTTGTAAAAAATTTAGTAAATTGTCACTTAGGAGATCTCATCATCCGATGAAAATAGTTTCTTTTAAATAATGTTGTCAAAGAAAACCAAGTCAAAAGGTTAAAGAACTTCATAAAAATTATTCGATTCACTTCCTATCGTAAATGATTGTTAGTGAATACCTACCGTGAATCAGCATAACCTGTTGTTCAAGGTGTTATTAATAAATAAATGATTCGAGATAGCGAAGAAAGTTTAAATCTTATAAAATAAAACGTATGGGCATTGACGGAAAGGAATTTTAGAAAAGTTAGTAGATAATAAATTTTACTATCTTACCTACTCTTACAGATTATAAATGCGAAAGAGTGGGTGTGTGAGTGTATTTTTGACTCTTTATTTCGCTAAATCATCTGAACACATTTTAATAATTACATTACACAGATAACTTTTATTTTATGACATTAGGTTACTTTTTATGCGGATTTTTTTTATAGTTCCCGCGTTAACCCTTAAATGCATGGTGTAGAATGCAGCCTACATAATCAAAAACTTTTATATTTTGAAAAAAAAAAATAGTTTATTCAATAAGGTATAACATATAACTATTTGTTTTAATGAAAATTAAAATAACTAATGCATTTAGGGTTAAACGAATTTCACGCTGGTAAATTGGCGGGCAACAGCTACATAATAGGTATACTTATGTATACGTATATGTATATAAAGGCTTAATTTCGTTTTCATTTAATAAGGAAAATACTTGAAAATGTCAGTTGTGTATTTCGTTTGTGCTAAAAGAAAGCTAGGAAAGGAAAATCTTAATTATACGTATTGTAAAAATTCTGAGAAACTAAATGCGGCCAAAGATAATAAACGTTATGTTTTAAATTTAGTTTGTGTTTTACTTACCTATGTGTTTATTTTGCAAGTTGTGGGAAGGAAACGTTGTTCTAACGATCGTTGACTTGCTTGCAAAGAACAAACTTCCTATTAGAAAATTTCCACTATTCGTCGATAAACAGACATTTTCTTATCTAGTCAAGATTACTCGGCACTTTCGTAGCATGAGGAGTTATTTGCTAGATTGCTACGTTTATGTTATAGTGCGGTTAACTTTCGATATTTCATTCATTAGATTGAGTCGATATTCATCAACCGAGCGAACTTATCCACGCTTTCACCGTTTGTCTGGAAAATCGTCTGCTAACGGATAGTGCAAACAATAATTTAACTTATCCTAAGTATAAGGTAGTTATATGAGCAAACACTGGAAAATCATAGCACAAAATGCAGATTTGCACATTCCTAATTGGAATCTCAAGCAACGGAATAAGATCGTTAAAACGAGAAAATGTACGGATGCACATTTTTACCTCATTCTAACTTACAAAGACTGATATTCACCATTTTGACCTTCAAGACCCAGGTCTTGATTTTAATTGCTATTTAAAAAAGCTGCTGAGAATTTTCGTGTCTAAGAGACTAATTTAACATAAAACGTACCTAAATATTTAACTTAGGTAGTTAGTAGGTATTTTTTATATTAGGTGTGATTGTTGTTTGTTTATACTTAATTTTATTATAATTATTGCCAATCAATATTATTAATCAATACTGTTACAGAAGATGCAATAAATTGAAGATAAGTAACTTAGGTAGTTTTCATATCACCTTATGTACATTGTAGTTTTGAATAAATTTTAAATAAAATATTGATAACTTAGGTAGTACTCTAGGTATTTTTATGGTATCGTACCAAACTGCTTCTTTTGTTGCATTTATAGTGGAGGTCAGCTTCAAGCCTCCAATAAATAACCTATTCACGCTCCAGAGGAACTATGTGCCCAAATATGCGTTCCAACTGGTCAAATGTAGGTCGTTGACGTAACTTATGAATAGGTAACTAATTTTCATAATCGCATTCTTATTCATACAAACCACGTGCGATACAAGATAAGGCATGAAACACATTAAAAATAACATTTTGGCTAGTTATATTGTTGGTTCGTTACGCAAGTTTAGATTTTAATAACAACTTTGTGTAGGTACGTTCTTATTTTTAGAGGAAGCAGAAAAACTACGAATTTTCATGCGTAACGATGTTGATTGCGAGCATTAATAATTAACTATACCTATTATTGCATTTGTAACGTTTCAAATGCCAATTATATTCGTACTTAGTCCGAGATAACTATGTAGTTCCGTCCTTTCTTGCTACTTGAACGCGACGTATAAAGACACCATAAACAAAAAACAGCACCTGTCAATACTAATCACATATGTCATCTGTCATTTCGCGCTGGAGCGCAATCGACACAAAAGATGTTTTTTCTTTCGGGAAAAATACTTTTTATTGTATCAGTTATCGAAAATATTATATTGCACCATGCCAAAAAGAGAAATACTGCAATTAGAGAAAAGGCTGGATAGAGATAGGAAAAAGTACGACGCAATTTCTACAGAACATCGGCTTCTCCAAAGGGTAAGTGATTAGGATTAATATAATACAGGGGGTTTAGGCAAAGAAATATACATCTCTCTTCCTTATAATTATAAGTTCATTGCAACACGGGAAAGCTTTTCCCAAAAAATAATTACGAAGAGATGAGAACGTACGTACATTCCGTGGGAATGCTATGTACCTACATGTCTCACTGTATGGAGACTTGAGTATAATTAACTCTGTTTAAAAGCATTATCGTGTGACGATTTTGCTATCTATCCGTTGGATAGTCAATACTATGGCCAATGGTCAAACCTTGACATGTTTGTCACGATCCTAACCTAAATTGTTTGGGATAAACAAATTTTTGTTTTGAAATTCAGGCTTGGTATTTACTTTTTGCCTGCATATAATTCAGCTCAAATACCAGAGCTTGACCCAAAAACGGAACCTGTAGCATCAGAATTAGAAACTCAGATTACTTAATTAATAAGCAAATAAATAATTCTGATCAAAGTGACTCAGAAGAAGTGACTGATATTTTGTCGGCACTAGGTGAGTCGAATACTGGTGAGAAACAGTATGGAGACAAGGTGCATGATCAGTTTTATAATACAATAAAGTATATCATTGTATATTGCCTGCCCAAGTAAATTAAAGGGAAACTTCTCGAGTCATTGCTGGTCCCTATCAACTGTAAACAGTTAGAAACGGGCTTGGCAAGTGTCAAGTTATTCACAACTTATCAAAGACTTTGACAGTCTGAATATCAATGCATATACCTATGCCTAATGCATAAATAACACATAAGAAATATTTAAGGTTCCAATTTAATTCGGGTTATATAAATACAATTGCTTACCATTTGGCATAAGCACCGCACCATTCCATTTCACAAATTTGTTAAAGCCGGTGATAGGATATCTTAAGATAAGACGGCATTCGCTTACTGGTTTATGTCAATGATCTGATTTGTCTGGGCTCAACTTATGATGAATGTGTCAGTAATGAAAAAATTTTAAAAAAGACATTTACTATGTCTTGATTTTGTCATAAATGGGGAAAAGAGTAATTTTACTCCACTTAATATCAGAATTTTTTGGTTTCCAAATAGATTGTAAAGGTGACATTAGCCCATACAAATATAAAATGGGAAAGACTGCGGAGGATAATTTAGAATTATTTAAATTTAGATTACTGCTTAGTTAGGAACTAGGATGTTAGGTAGTTTAGTTTCAGTATGGATGACAACATCTTAGGGTGTGTAATGTTCGTCATAACAACGATTTTTGCAAGTTTTAATTTCTCATAACACAAATATCAGAATTTCAATCTCGAAATATTGAGATCATACAAAAACAATATACATTTAAACAAATTGCCGAATTTCTCAAATCATAATATCAATTTGCATAAAATAATAATAATTAATTAATAATCATAACGGGTCCCCATGGGCCCGTGATCGGAAACCCGTACCAACAATAATAATAATAATAATTAAATAATAATAATAATAAATAATAATAATAATAATAATAATAATAACAAAAAAAAAAAAAAAAAAAAAAAAAAAACTAACATTGAAGGCTAAGGCGGAAGCTACGCTACGCTTCGCTCCCGCCTTAGCCTTCTGAACCTAACCTATCCAAATCGCTTCTGCTCCGAACCGTCTTGCTCGCTCGCTTCGCTCGCTCGCACAATGCAAATGTTTTATGCATTCGGCACCAGCCAAATTTAAATATGCGACAAGAGATAGTTCGCTTACTTATTAAACATATTTTGCATAATGTTATACCCTCTAATCATTGTTCTAAATGTCGTTATGGATTTTAACTATTATATTGAATTATCGAATATTGAAATGAATTTATTGCAATCGTTGTTATGACTAATGAATGTTATATTGCTTGAAGTTTATGCTCGGTAATAATATTATGATTTTTGAAATTAGTAAAATGAAATTATGCTAATGAAACGGCACCCAATAATATCTAATGGTTTTGTGTATACAATAAATTTTGAAGCAGCAAAATTTAGGGCTTTGGAATGGTTGTGGGTAATTATGATAACATTATTACCATTGGCCAGAAGGCCAAAGAAGATCTCACATGGTGGAAGAATAATATTAGGACTAGGCCACATAAAGCAATATAATTTTGCTTTAGAGATTTTCCCAGATGCATCTTTAGTTGTTGGGGTACAGTATGTAATGGAAAGAGTGCTAAGGGAAGTTGGCCAATAGAAGAAAATAAAAATTACATTAATTATCTAGAGTTATTAGCGTTATATTTTGCTTTATGATGCCTTGCAGATGAGATTTTATTACGAATTGACAATACTACTGCCATTTCCTATATAAATAGGATGGGTTCTATTCAATTTCCACTGTTAAATAACCTTGCAAGACAAATTTGGAATTGATGCGAAGCAAGACATCTATGGATTCTTGCATCATATATTAATTCTAAAGATAACTCTCTGAGACAGATTATAAATCTCAGAGTTCAAATCAGGATATAAAATGGGAATTATCACAAGAAGTCTTTCAAACAATAGTTGACTCAATAGGGTATCTATCTATTGATCTGTTTGCTTCTCGTTTTAATGAAAAATGTGTTAAATACATTTCCTAGCACAGGGATCCATTTGCATGGAACATTGACGCCTTTACAGTCGAATGGAGGAGGTTATTTTAAACATTCCCTCCATTCTCATTAATCTTAAAAGTATTGCGTAAAATTAAGACCGATAGAACAACAGGAATATTAGTATTTCCAGTATGGCCCAACCAAGCCTGGTATCCATTGTTAAAATTTCTCATAGGCTCAGAAGTATGGTCACCACATCCCTTACATCTTCAACTTACCCTGGGGGCCTGTATATTATCAGGGAATCAATGAAGAGAAGAATGATACCTAATAGTATCTCTAGCCAAGAATAGCTTTAAGCAATATGATTCACGTTTAAGACAGTGGTGGCAATTCTGTAAAACTCATAATGAAGATGTAGTAAGCGTTGTTGTACCCAAGATTATATCATATTTAATGTTAGTATTTCAAGAAGAAGCCAAACTTTGAATTGCTAACGGTTAACTTGGTATTTAATTTTAGATAGCCATAATTATAGATCTGATAATGACGATAGAATAAAACGCTGGTGTAGGGGAGTTTATAAACTACTCCCAGGTATACCTAATACTCAAGTAATCATAATCAAGTACCTGGGACCCAGCCACTGTTCTGTCTTACCTCAAATACTGGTATCTGTAGATTGCAAACTGTTGAATAAATATCTTTTGTTATTATTATTGTTATTATTATCCTTTAGAAACTTTAAATTTAAAAGAGCTCACTTTAAAGTCTATTGTATTAGTTTTGACTACAGGACAGAGGGTCTAAATGCGGTCGCTAATTAATTACAGTAGATTAAATTAAATTATGAAGAAGGCGTCGACATATTTTTATCAGATATCCAAAAAACCTCAGCTTCAAGACGGTTTATGAATAAATTATCTCTACCATGTTTCAGTAATAATCCAGACTTTTGCCCGGTATAGACCCTGTTAGAATATTTGAAAAAGAACTAATGACTTAAGACAGATAGTGACTGCATTAAATTATTTCTGACTGTAAAACTTCACAAACCAGCTTCAACACAAACAATAAGTAGATGGCTCAAATTAGTGATGAAAGACAGTAGTATTGATGTCAATAAGTTTTCTTCACATTCAATTAGGCACGCAGCATCGTCGCCAGCATACCGTACAGGTCTCACAACAGACAGTTTTTTAAAAAGCTGTTGGGTGATCTAGCAGGTGGTCTACCTTTGCGAGACATTATAACAGACCTCTAATCATTGAGTGTAATGCACAAAATGTATTTGCCCAATCTGTGGCATTGCCTAATTATTCATTAAAATAATGTTAAGATTTTAAATTTAAATGTAGAATGTAAATTACCAAAGGCTGATTTTCTTAGGATTTCCTGTGGTTTTAAAATTATAAGAAGTAATGTTACTGATTTTTGTTGTTCTAAATAATTATGTTCATTTTGATTTATTATTAAGAAAATAAATACCTATCGAAATTTAATTTGGATGTTTATAAATATGTTTATTTTTGCTCTAAACATCTACATAGTTATCTCGGACTAAGTACGAATATAATGATAGGATTAAACGAACTTACCTGAAGTGAAGTTCGATCCTGATTATATGAAGTACTTAGTCCGAGATAAGGGAGCCTCCCGCCCTCCTCACGGATAGTCACTTTCTTACTATCCCCCTAGGCCTTATTATGACGACTCTAAACGTAATGACATATGTGATTAGTATTGACAGGTGCTGTTTTTTGTTTATGGTGTCTTTATACGTCGCGTTCAAGTAGCAAGAAAGGACGGAACTACATAGTTATCTCGGACTAAGTACTTCATATAATCAGGATCGAACTTCACTTCAGGTAAGTTCGTTTAATCCTATCATTATTTTCAGTTTGGATCATTTTGAAGGATTTAGATTATATCTAGGGCATCTTGGTAGGGTAGGAAAATTACAAGCAATATTTTTACCTAACTAAATTTAGCTACGTAAGTATCCATATCTAATCCGACCTCATTACCTACAGTTTTCGTAACTAAAATACACAGATTCTCAAATCCTACAAAAGATGATTAACTAGAACAAAAGCAAGCAGTTTATTCTCCATAACAATTGAAACATACAAGTAAAGCAATTTAAAAATCCAAGAACTCCTTATCATTATAGAGCTTCCTTTTCTTGGTGATGTTGAATTGGCCCTTCTTCTCGGGTTTTTGGAGTACAGGCGGTTTATTTCCGTAGTAAGTCACTTGCAAAGTATTCACCTTTGGTTTTTGAGAGCCAGTACTCAGCTTTTTCCGGTCTTCGAGCACTGGACTTAAATCTACTGTACAGGAATTCTGATACGGATCTCTATCTACTGAGTAAGGTCTTTCCACTTGGGATTCCGAGGTATAGGAACTCTGAGCTAAATACTGCTTAAACTGGCTCTGTTTGAGTTTCTCTTCTAGTTCTTCAAGCCTCTGTGAGTGAGTAAATAATAGCAATTATTAAGTGAAAGTGACGGATATGTTCTGTTGGATTAGGTGAATCTGGTAGATCTCGTTTTTATGGACAATAGACTTAGTAGGTTACTTGAGTTTGTTCACGTAACTGAACTAGATTGTGGAGATAATTAGTACGGTTTTGATAATCTGGTGCGAGTCGCTGAATTATACTGACTTTGACACGAGGTTACGCTGCGCCAAAAATTTACTGCAAATTACGTCTAATAAAATAATAGGAAGCGAAATAATTAAGAGCAGGCGTTTGATACACTGAATTGAAATAAAGAAACTTTACATAATATTTATATAAAATTGTAAATTACTGCGTCAGGCACGCAGTAATCTAGTTTGTTTTACTAATATACATAATTTATTTATTTATTTATTTACTATATTCTACAATCTTCTTCTCTCCAGCCTATATACGTCCCACTGCTGGGCACAGGCCTCCTCTCAGAATGAGAGGGCTTGGGCTATAGTTCCCACGCGGGCCCAGTGCGGATTGGGAACTTCACACACACCATTGAATTTCTTCGCAGTTGTGTGCAGGTTTCCTCACGATGTTTTCCTTCACCGAAAAGCTCATGGTAAATTTCAAATGAGATATCGCACATAAATTCCGAAAAACTCAGAGGTGCGAAGCCCGGGATTCGAACCCGCGACCCTCTGCTTGAGAGGCCACAGGTCAAACCACTAGGCTACCACGGATATTCTACAATAGTGGGATAAATATCTAATTGTATAGTATGGATGAAATATTTATTTGGGAAGAGCTAGCACAAAATTACTAAGAAGGTAGAGCCATTTGTCGCCTAAAAAGGCGTTGTCCAAAATGTAGCTCTACTCGTCTTCGCTTCGCTCTCTTAAAATTCAAAGGGTAGGTAATTTTCGTCCCGTTTCGCTCGCACTCATGTTAATTAACAGGAAAGTGAAAGGGACGGTATGATATCAACTTCTAATTTCGAAGCCCCCCCTATTATAGTGTCTGAAACTTACCCGTCGATATACGTCAATGTTGGCGTCAGTGCGAACAGACTGTCTGGCCAACTGTTCTTGCAACTGAGCGACCGTGGCCGCGCTTCGTTGGATCTTCTCTTCGTACTCTAATACTACCTCGTTCATCTGAGGTACCATTGAAAAAAATTGGCATGCAATTTGAATCGTACATTCAAGTTATGTGTATGTCTTGAGACAAGTACCGAAGTATAGATTCTTGAACGTACATACGAAGAGCAATGGAGCAATTCTAACTCACGGCAAAACTACGCCACTTCAACTGTTGTTGGGCCCCGATTATTTAAAGCACATCACTCGAAAGTACCACTCGAAAGAGGTATAAATCTGTCTTCAAAACTACAGCTCTAATAAAATTTTTGACTAGTTCACAAGATTAATGAGAGCCATAAGTATCTAAAATGAACACAAAATATTTACCTTGCTACTCCGCTACTTACGTGCAAGATAACCAAGCTTGTGCGAAATATGTACGTTTTGCATGCAAGCCCTCCCACCACTACTACCACACAAAACGCACACAAATCCCACAAACTTAATTAATCCTAACACCACACAAACACTGACGCGCGTTTCGATCCCTCTACGGGATCATTCTCAAAGTTCAGTAACTTTGAGAATGATCCCGTAGAGGGATCGAAACGCGCGTCAGTGTTTGTGTGGTGTTAGGATTAATTAAGTTTGTGGGATTTGTGTGCGTTTTGTGTGGTAGTAGTGGTGGGAGGGCTTGCATGCAAAACGTACATATTTCGCACAAGCTTGGTTATCTTGCACGTAAGTAGCGGAGTAGCAAGGTAAATATTTTGTGTTCATTGAAATGGACCTCCGCAAAGTAACGCCTGATTCAATAAAATATCCATAAGTATCTTTTAATCTACTCGTATTTCAAATTCAATACAATTTTTCACCACTATCGAGTGGTATTTTCACATTATGTGCTTTCAAAAATCGGGCCCCAAGATGAAGCTCCGCCATAACTCTTTTTTTCTTAAACTGTTGATTGTAGGGTTCACATGGACTTACCTTATCCCTGTTAGAGGCTTCTTTTTCTCTTATATTTGCACGTAATTCTTCGATTGCGCAGGACATCTGCGCAGCTTGCGTGTCGAAGTCTTGCTGGATCTGTTGAACTGACCAAACGAAACAAGTTGAAAACAAAGACAGCCATTTTCAGGGTTCTGTACCTCAAAAGGAAACCCGACTTCTGCTTTACTTGCCGAATTTGTGCGGAACCCTCGGTGCGCGAGCCCGACTCGCACTTACCCGATTTTTTACATAAAAAAAGGAAAGCTAGCTAATGCAATCTGTGAAGGTAAGTTATCACCACTGCGATGGGTGTTCGCTATATCGGAGCATTGGAGATTCTATCAGCCTGAAGGCTAATATAGAATTACTAGGTAGTTACCTCACATGCCAGTAATTTCCTATTCTCCACTGCTGCTTGGCGATGGGATTAGTGTGTAAGATAGTGGTAACGACCCGGACGGAACCGGCACAAGGTAGGTACCACACCACTCGCAAAAATTAATGTAAGTAAAGTAGGTAAGTACGAATATCGTATACAATGACTAAGAAATAGGTAACATGCGGTTTCTATACTAAACGTTTTATACCTAAATTGGTACTTGTATTAATTCAAAGTTTGTTTAAAGTAGTATAACAAAACCCCAGTAAGCATTCTTGGGTTGTAACAATAAACTAAACTTAATGTAACAGCTGATTTCCGACTAAGATAGGGACTCAATAATACTAACTTTTTCTTTCATTAGCGATTGTTATTTCCTCGATCTGTTTCTCATGGGTTCCACGTAACTCCTGTACTGTAGCATTGTGCTTCTGTTGTACGCTTTCTTTGTCCTAGTAAAATAACTCAGATTAACATGGAAAATAGACAGATAAATAGAAAATAGAAGGCATGAAGTAATCGACCTGGATAAAGGTCGGAAAATCACCCAGCATAACTTGTGTAAGAAATATGTTAGTATTCTATGTAGGTACCTAGTTTTTTTTTTATATTTTGAGACATTGTTTCGCAGCGGTAGTCTACGCGCGACTGCGCTAAAAACAGCTCTCAAAACAACTGGGAACGAGAGCGGCTATACCTACCTATTAAAATTCTTTTGATAATTAAAATATTAATTATTTCTTAAGTAGGTAAGTACTTATACTTAATACTTACTGTACTTGTAAAAAATTATCTGCGGCCCTTTAATTACAAAAAAACACTGTTAATTCTTTGCAAAAAAATTACTTAAATGAATGATTAAAAAATTAGTAGGCGTAGACAAGACTTAATGATCAAAGTCGTTAACAAAACATAAGTTAATATTGTAGACGTTTTTCACACAAATATTTTTATTTTCTTATGTGGTAAGTAAAAGCCGTGGTAGCCTAGTTGTTTGACCTGTGGCCTCTCAAGCAGAGCGCCGTGGGTTCAAATCCCGGGCTCGCACCTCTGAGTTTTTCGGAATTTATGTGCAAAAATTGCATTTGTAATTTTCCATGAGCTTTTCGGTGAAGGAAAACATCGTGAGGAAACCTGCACACATCTGCGAAGAAATTCAATGGTGTGTGTTAAGTTCCCAATCCGCACTGGGCGCGCGTGGGAACTATAGCCCAAACCCTCCAGTACACGGAGGAGGCCTATGCCATGAGGCACGCCGAATTACGCGACAACTTAATAAAAAATAAAAAAAGACAATACCTAACATGTACTTACTGAAATTGTAGCGAATTCGGAATAAAAAGGCTTATAAATAAATAAATGTGGTAAGTAATAAGTAGTAAGCTTACTAATAAGTAGTTAGGTACTTAAATATTTCGATACTCTTTACGCAAAAAACATAAATTGTACCAGTTGCTTCTTTTCAAATGGTAAAAGCCCATCGAGAGCATTGGAAGGCTATGGTACGATGGATGCCTAGGCAACGCGGCTAGCTACCCATCACGACCATCACTATTTTGTTTGATTCCCTTTTCCAACGCCCACAATCAATGTAAAATATAGCTTAGGGTCTTGTTACCCTAGGGTCTGTCAACAGTGTACAGCGTACAGCCAATACCGATATTAGTAAAGTAAAGGTAAGTGAGAGTTGATTCGTGTCACAAACCTTCTGTAATCCTTGAATAGTAGAATATTTTGTTGTAATTTCCTCATTCAACTTCTTGACGTCTCTCTTTAGATAAACAAGTTGTGAGACCGTCTCCTGTAGGTTTCCTATCATTTCCCGGGACGTTGTCAAATGGTAACGATGTGATTTTTCTGTTTCACGTAAGTTTTTTAGTTCTAATTCTAGTTTTGCATTGCTTTCACGTAACTGTCTGACCTCTTCTTTTTCTCTTGTGTATTCCTAAAAACATTAAGTATACCTACCTACTTAATTGTGCGATTGTCTTAGCATCACTTAAGAACAAAAGTATTAAATCAGTTAATAGTTACGTAAGTAGGTAAGTAGGTATTTAGCAAAACTTACGATTTTACATTTTGACAAACTTTGTAAAACTTTTTGTACTCGGTCATTGCATACGATTGATTCTTCTTGTTTAATATCCATGTTTAATCATGCTCAAATCAAAATGTCTAAAACTTTAATTTAAATTAATTATATGAACAAATAAGTAAATCTATCAAGTCAGTGGACAAAACAAAACAAAACACTATCGTAAAAAAAACCCGCCCTTTTTTAATTAACTTTTTCTAGAATATGGCTTGGTAGCTAAACCTTTAAGCCATTTTAACTAACATCTGCGCTGTTTAAGGTAGCAGTAAAAACTTCAAAAATATTAATTTTAGTTTCTGAATATTAATGACATTAGTGGCGCACCGCGTTATAGTGTTGCCATAGTAAACGACAACGATATTTCTACGTTCCCTTCTACGTTTTCAATAAATAATTAGGTTACTAAATAAAGCAAGGGTGAAGAAAGCAAAAAAAAAGACTTCGAAAAAGATTAAATAGACTTTTATAAATACAAACCAGGCAATTTCAAAAATATTGATTTCTTTTTGAGACCAGTGGACGATTTTCAAAATTGATGTATAAAACACAAGAACGTATACCTTATAATGAAAAATGCAAGAACGCAAAGTAACGTAACGTAAGTGCGCTAGAGAACAAGAGTAGTAATAGCTAGAACAAAGATGACAGCCAGATGACGACTACCAGCCATGACATTGACAATAATGACATTGACAAATAATTTGTAAAAAATCTTGAAGGAAACTTGTAATGAGTTGAGTTGAGGTTATAATACCCGCTATTTTTTACATTAAATTGTGGGTGCTGCACCAAGCAAAATCACCAGCTTTAACGGTTTTCTTTTCAGTCAACGTTTGATCTCGAAACGTTGTACTTGTTACATTATTTTGTGGAATTATTTTATTCGCGTGTATAATGGCAGCTGCCTATGGAATTCATTTGGGCAACAGTTCAGCATGTTTGGCTTCATACACGAATGGGGCGCCGTCAGTAATCGCCAACGACGCCGGAGACCGTGTCACACCAGCAGTCATCGCACTCAACGGGGCAGAATGGGAGATTGGTCTACCTGCAAAATCCGGTCAGGCTTCTTCAAAGTCCATAATAAAACATAATAAGCGCCTAATGAACTGCGATTTTAGCGAAGAAGACTTGGCGAACGTCGAATCTTCGTCGTCGTGCCGTATTCAGAATGAAGAAAAATTAGTATACGAATTTGAAACAAGTGAGACTAAACTTTATGCAAATCCAGACATTATTGCTACTAAAATTTATGCAAAACTGTTCACTACTGCAAGCCATTCGATGCGTGATGATGGTGACCTCCAGCTGGTACTTGCTGCGCCATTGCACTGGTCAGATGCAAGCAGACAGCGAATGGTTAAATGTGCCGAATTGGCTGGTTTCGACGTACTTCAGGTGATGTGTGAACCAGCAGCAGCAGTTATGGCTTATAATCTTGAAAACACGGTGCAAGAGATTAATGTACTTGTGTACAGGCTCGGTGGCTCCACATGCGATGCTACAATTGTCAAAGTGTGCGTTGGTTTTATCACAATAGAAAAAAGCGTATTCCGTTCAGACTTGGGTGGCCAATGTTTGACCAAAGATTTGGCAGACTACATTGCACAGGAATTCAAGCAAAAGTGGAAGTTAGACCCCCAAGAAAGCAGACGAGCTATGGCCAAGTTACTGAACCATGCTGACAATTGCAAACATATCTTATCTAGTATGAACACGGCTCATGTACACATAGAGTCATTGTTAGATGGTGTTGATTGGAACCAGAATGTTTCCAGAGCAAGGTTTGAGAATCTTATTTCATCCAAGATATCTTCTTATATTGAGCCGGCTCAAAAAGTCATAGAAGAATTTGATGGACATATAAGCAAAATTGTGCTGTGCGGAGGGAGTATGAAAATCCCTAAATTGCAATCTGCAATTGCGAACCTGTTGCCGGAAGCCGAGTTACTTTCCGGAATAAACCCTGATGAAGTGATTGCAGTGGGCTGTGCCCGCGAAGCTAGGCTGCTCCTAGATGTACCGGAGATCACCATGCACAACATAAATACAGAAGTTGAGTTTTTGTACAAAGATGTCTATTTAAAATACCTTGATCAAGTTGTCAAATTATTCAAAAAAGGCACCCCAACTTTTGCACAAAATGTTTGCAACATAGAGGGAAAGGATGTAAAATCAATTGATGTTACACTGCACGAAACACCTGAAGAGGAACCGTTTGCTACTGAAACTTTTGATGTGGAAAAATTGAGTAAACCTTTTGCTTTAAAAGCTACACTACAAAATGGTAAAATTGTTTTGCAAGTTGAATAATATTGTTTCTGAACCCTTTCTGTCATGTAATGCATCTTATTAAACGGATTTTTAATATATTTCGCTTAAGATATTTAATTTGTGTTATTCATGTAGGTACAATACAATCAACCTATTTTTCAGCAGGCAATATAGGTAGTTTTTAAATGTGTCTTTTCAATCTATTCACGATCTACCTATTCAAATAAAAGTGCATCGCTGGACAAGCACGCGCATAATTTCCGAACCTGTGTTCCGAACGACATAGCAAATACAACAAAATAAAAATAAAAATACTCAATGCGTACTATTGCGTACAGCCTGGCAAAAAAAGAGTATAAAATAAAAAGTGGCAATACAGTAGTGTCGTCCCGTTTTCTTATACATATAGATTAGAAAGGGACGACACTACAGTATTACCACTTTTTAATTTAATTTCTACTCTTTTTTGCCAGACTGTAGTGTAGTGACGTTAATGTTACTGAAAGACTGCAGGGATTGTAGCAGTTTTTGAAATTAATTGAATGTTATGAATGTGATTAATTATTTGGAACATCAGCACGGTTTAGCGGTTCTGGCCTTAGAGGCCTTATACTCTGAAACTCGAAATTCGAAATACATTTTGTGCCATTTCATTCACACAGAATCTACCGTAAACCTATCATTTTGGAGAACAGAAAAAATAATCAATGGCAACACCGGTTGTCTATAGTTCCATCCATCATACTCATACGTCAATGTCAATTTAACTTTAAATAAAGAATATTTTTGTATCAAAAAGAAAATGTAAATAAAATTAATAAACTTTATTTTAATGAATATAAGTTGGTTTAGTATCAACAACATGATTAACTATTATTTACTTGTCGTCACTGTGACTCTGCTGTATGTGTTACAAAACGTAGAAGCTTCATTCAAACCTGAAGATATTCGCAATCATTTGGGAACCAAAACTCCCTATAGATTTAAATACAATAAGAACGATTCCAAGATAAAGTTTCCAGGTATGTTTCATAATAAAAAATTACCTATTAAATAATTATATTAACTTCACAACTTTAATTTATCATTTCATTTTCCTATTGCAGGATGTAAAGATACAAAAATATGGATGGTAATACGCCACGGAACAAGGTTACCAAGCGCTAAAGACATTGAACAAATGCGCACAATACTAAAGCCTCTTACATTCAAAATATTATTGGGCCATAAATATGGAAAAGGTTTGTTGTAATCTTCTACAAAATCCCATAAAATTGTTTTGTAGATGTTAGTGTACTAAATTCTGTCCTTGAAAAGATTGTCACGCTACTAGGGCGTGAATACCGGTATCCCGGGATCCCGTAATACCGGGATCCCGGACCAATTTTTCCGATATTTTAATACCGGTGTTGACTAATCTAATAACGCAATTCCGGTATTCGTTAAAATTCAATTTTTTTATTATTTTTAGCGATTTTAACGCGTCTGTCACGTTTATTTTATTCTACTTCCTAATTCTTAATAGCCTATTTCGTGTCCCACTGCTGGGCAAAGGCCTCTCCTCTTCTTCGCCAATCTTCCCTATGGTCCGGTGTTCCTGCTATTTCCTTAAATAAAAATCCAGGTCGTCCCGCCATCTCCGTTTTGGTCTGCCTCTGTTCCTATATCCGTCGTCAGGAACCCACTCTGTGGCAATTTTAGCCCAACGCTCCGGATTCATTCGGCAGACATGTCCAGCCCAGTCCCACTTCAACTTGGCAGTCTTTACGCCCACGTCAGCGATACGAATTTTGGAACGCAGCTTTATGTTTTTAATCCGGTCCGTTATTCGGACCCCAAGAATGCTGCGCTCCATTGCTCGTTGGCAAACCTTGAGTTTGGACTTCTGAACTTCCGTTAGTGACCACGTTTGAGCGCCATAGGTTAGGATGGGCAGGATACACATGTCGCTTCAGTGTCATTAGAAGGTCACCCTTCATTAGCGACTTCATAGACCAGAAGCTCTTCCAAGCGTTTTCGATGCGTCTATCGATTTCTTTGTCTTGCAATTTGTAATCTACCTATGTTTAACAAATAAAAAATATTCTATTCTATTCTATTCTATTGCCTGTTTTCGAAGGATGCTATCTGACCTAAGTAAATATACTCGTCGACGTAAGTATATCCTGTCCTTTCATTACAATCCTATGTACTTCCTAATTATTCATTTTATTTTATACATATAATATTATGTGCTTTCGGTCGGTTTGGGTTTGGTTGATGCCTGTGCCTGCCGTGCGTGTCGTGTGTGTTGCGCGCGGTACGATTATAACGGTTTCACTTACGCTAGCATATTCCTGCCTGCTCTCTCTGCGAGAAGCTCTTTCTCTTGCGACAAGCTTACGAAACCGGTTGAAGCAAAGATGACAATTTGATAGCTGGAGTTTTGCATTATTTACATGATCCTGAAGAATTCTTCAACCAAAGCAAAGAGCAGCTGACTAGGGTAAACAAGAGACGTCACGCGACTGGTCTTTAATTACCCGCCTCTTGCAACACGGGGCCTTTTTTCTCCCTCGACCGGCGGCCTAGAAGCATCTTCTTGGTCACCGTGTTTTGTGAGCTACCTGATGTTGCTTCTTCTTTCTATTATTGCGTGATTCTGATCAAATTGTTGACTTCACCGCGTTGAAAATTTTTTTTATGTTAGAGAGGCCAGACAAACGAACTAGTGGGTCACCTGATGTTAAATTATGATCACCACTGTCCAAAGACACCTGCAGCGCTTTACGCGATGCCAGTGCGTTGTCGGCCCTGCAGAAAAATGTACACTCGTTTCTTAAAGGCGCCCAAGGTCGTAACTCGATGGGAAGACCCCAGCGGGAAGCTCGTTCCAGATTTTGCAAGTTCATGGCAAAAAAGACCGATTAAACCACACCATCGAAGACTGCCATTCATCAACATGATGTCGATGAAATGAACGCTGACGATGGGTGGATTTGTAAAGGAACCCCGCAGCTGGAATGAGGTCAAAGAGTTCCTCAGAGCATTCCCCATTGTAGATCTTATAGAACACGCAAAGGGAGCCAACGTCTCTGCGGAGAGCAAGAGGATCGAGTTTATCGGAGAGTGAGGGGTTGCCGACGACTCGGGACGCCCTGCGCTGTATGCGATCAAGTAAAAGCAGCTGATATTGGGGTGCGCCAGCCCAGAGATGAAAGCAATACTCCAACCTCGGCCGAACCTAGGCTTTATAAATCTGAAGCCGCTGCTTTGGAGTGAAGTATCGCTTAGAGCGGCCAAGCACGCCCAACATTCTAGCAGCCGACTTGGTTTTACCTTCCAGGTGATCTCAAAATTGGACTGTGCTCGAAATATCGACATCGAGGATTCCAACACTCTCCGAAGTTGTTTAGAATTATTACAGCCTTAGTTCCCTGTTTGTGAGTTATTTGTTAAACCGTTTAAATAAAATTCGTTACTAAAATCGTGTTTTTAGCTTTTTAGTAATGTAAGAGCTTATACTATAGTATAATTAATGTACCTACTGATTTGAGCCACCAATAAAGCTATTATAATCATTAAAAAACGGTTTTTATTTCAACACAATCGTTTGTAAAAAAAAATAGTAATACCGGAATTAATACCGGGATACCGGTATTAAGCTCCAATACCGAAATAAAATACCGGTATTCATATCAGTCCGGTATTGCACGCCCTACACGCTACTATGTATAGTACTAGACTTGATAGAACTATTACAGCTTTGGTATGTTAATAAAACAAGCTATAAGAATATGAAGGTATTATTTTAGGTAATAGGAAGGAAGCAAATTGTTAATTCATGAATATTATAGTTCTGTTAATTGTTGACTTCAGGTCAGTTAACTCAGGAGGAGTTATCAAGACTGGAGGACTGGACTTGTGATTTGGATCCACTAAATGAAAAGAATCTCGTACCTGAGGGTGGCACTGAAATGGTTCAACTTGCCAAGAGAATGCAGAGTAGATTTCCTAATATAATGAAGCGTAAATACAACAAAGATGCGTATTTGGTAAGTTTAAACTTCAAATCTTGATTTGAAAATTAAAAGATAGATAGCCAGTGCTAATTCAGTATATATCTGCTTCAAATTTCATTTAAATATGACCACCAAATAAAGAAATAAACACTAAATACACACTCTTAATCACAGACTTTAATACCTACAGTCAAGTGTAGTAATAAGTATCTAGTCAAAGGACATATTTTTGAGAAGTTCGTATAAATACTTATTTATGTATTTGACCGTATAGGTATATAGATTTGTCTTTTTTTTCATAAATAATAATAAAGAGCAAAAAAGGGAGCTGCTCTCCTAAGGGAAAGCAATAACATCATAAGGTGTCATGGGTGCAATGCTAGCCTTGTTGGAGGTGTGTTTTTACAATGTTAGATATCATAATTAGTAAAAATCCATTTTTAATTTGTTTAAACATTTTATAGATCCGTTATACACCAACCGAAAGGGCACAGGAAAGCGCTAGACACTTCACAATCGGTTTGTTCGATGAGAAAACAGCACAAAATGTTTCTATGTCAAAGTCATCTAAAGGAGACCATGTACTCAGAGTAAGTAGCAATTTCCGCAATCAATGAGAATTTTGTTAATATTTTTCTCTCCCTTTTAAATGCATTATGAATAAACGAGTGCTACAATAGAATCCTTATAAAAAAAAAGCATGAAACCTCATGGACAACACGATCTTGTCGCAGTTACGTCACAGTTCATCTGCTTAGGGAATAAATGGAACAAACTTGTAGTAATGTATCTAAATGGACATTTCAATAGTAATGTACACCCCCTTGAAAAAAATTCGGGCACCTATGGTTTTTCCGAATTTTAGGCGTTAAAGCTTAGAAAGTAAGCTTTTATGCACATAAAATACAAAAACCATGGGTGCCCGTTTTCTTTGCAAGGGGGTGTATTTAAAAAGACACTGACAACTCTGTCACCTACAAATGCATTCTTATACTCACGAAAGCTTCGACCTTAGGTATGAAAATTATGCCTTGGGTATGTGGCACTGCATGACTGTTATTAATGATTGTGGCTTGTTCCCTAAGTCTCAATTTAATTTCATTTTTGTTTCCCTTCTATACATACATACACACAATATATATATATACTACTAATACTATCTCTTACGGGGTAGATGGAACCAAGGTAACGAGACCTAAAGGCCACGGTTAGCGTGCGTGATTATGGGCGTATAAATGGAAAGGGGAATTAAATTAGTGATGGGTTGTAACCGCATCGCCTATAACATGATTACTTAGATTTCGCCCGTCTGCGAGGGTAGATAAGCAGCTGGTAAATTCTATTTTTATTCTTTGCTCCCAGACCAGCAGTACCAACACACAGTAGCTGTTCCACAGGAAGTACATTAGTAATACAATGCTCTTCCATTTACTCCTAAACTTACCCAATTGTGACGTAATTGACATAACAGTGTTTTCTACTATATAGATAATGGATCACTCCAGTCTAGCGAGATTTGCGAATACAAATGTAGGATTTCAAGGAGTGTGATGTCAGTTTCGAGTGAAGTATTGTCATTTTTATTAAATGTTGGTCTTGGGCAAATCATAGCCAAAAAAAGCATGTGTTATACTCCCCACTGTATGCTTTCCTTACTAAGTTGCAATTTTCCAGTTTTACAAGTACTGTGACAAATGGCTAAAGCAAGTAAAGAGAAACCCACGTACTTATGCCGAGCAAGAGAAATTGCGCCAAAGCGCCCTCATGAAACAGACTCTGGAGTCTATTTCGCAAAGATTGGGTCTAAATGAAACTATTAGCTTAGGTTTGTAGTAGTAGTAGTAAGTTATCCTTGCTATGGTGTTTTTGCTGTCTTCGGTCCCTTTTTTTTAATTTTTGATGTGATGAGAAGTTGTATTTTTATGCATGTTTCAGTTGAAGCGAATTTAATATACAAGGCCTGTGCTTTTGAAACAGCTTGGTCGAAGCACTACATAGCACCATGGTGTGCTGGATTAGATAAAGAGAGTATTAAGGTGAGTTCCATGAAAACCTTTTGGCTTATAAAATATTAGGATCATTGTCCTACCAATATTTTCACAGCATGTTTTTAGGGTTCGCTGTCCGGGCGTCCGTCTGTCACCAGGCTGTATCTCAAGAACCGAAATAGCTAGACAGTTGAAATTTTCACAGATTGTGTATTTCTGTTGCCGCTATAACAACAAATACTAAAAACAAAATAATAATAATAATTAAAGGGGGCTCCCATACTAAAACATGATATTTTAGCCCTTTTTCATGGCTACCAATCGCCGAGCTAGATCTCAAGAACCGTAATAGCTACTATAGCTAGACAGTTGAAATTTGCACACATTATGTATTTTTATTGTGGCTACAACAACAAATACTAAAATTAAAATAATAATAATAATTAAGGGAGGCTCCCATACAACAAAGTAGTTGTTGGCGTTTTAACAGAGTAACGTTAACAGAGTAGTTGTTAGCTTTTTTTCTGGTACGGAACCCTTCGTGCGCGAGTCCGACTCCCACTTGGCCGGTTTTTAAATATTATCAGGAAGGACACTAATACAAAAAAAGCAAAAAAAAGCAAAAAAAACTTGCAAAAAAGAGTAGAAATGAAAAAGTGGGTATAAGTACTACTGTAGACTCTTCCCTTTCTAATCTACAGGTATAAAGGCGGAACCACATTATTAACACGCGACGCGTGTTGAGTCGAATCAAAATGTATTATTTTCTATGACCAGAACCACACTATGAACATCCGACGCGACGCGCGCCATGCGCATACATTCGTTGCGTCGGGTCGCGTCGCGTGTTAATAATGTGTTTCCACCTTAAGAAAACGGGACGACACTACTGTATACCCACTTTTTAATTTCTACTCTTTTTTGCAAGACTACGTTTTTTACAGGTTCTCGAATACTATCATGATCTGAAACATTATTGGATTGATGGTTATGGGAGTGCCCTAACTTATCAGTCAGCTTGCTCATCCGTCAAGAACATGTTTGATAATTTAACGTAAGTTTATTTCGATTTTTTTATTGGTTGACAAAATTTTAATAATCAAGTTCGTTATCGTAAGTACCCAACATCCATGGATACCGCAACATTAAATAGCAAATGTGTTGGAAGTTGTCAGCAGTGGCGTAACTACGTCAGGGGCCCGCGGCAAATTCATCAGATGGGGTCCTTCCTCACTATAAAGAAGTGCATCATCTTCCCTTCTGTGCTCAAGGCCAAGCCAGTTCGGGGCCCCGTAGAGCTGGGGGCCCCTGGCATTTTGCCAGCCCTGCCACCCTATAGTTAAGCCACTGGTTGCCAGTCTAGAGGGATAACGTAATAACAGACCCAGTGACTTTATTTTTTATTTTTTTATGTGAATAGGAAGGCAAACGAGCAAGTGTGTCATCTGATGGTAAGCGATCACCACTGCCCATAGACACCCGCAACCCCAGGGATTGCAGATGCGTTGCCAACCTAGAGGACTTAGATGAAATGCCTCTTGTGCCCGTAATTTCCCCGGCTGTCTTACTCTCCACACCGGAACACAGCAATGCAAGCACTGCTGCTTTGCGGCAGGATTAGCGAGTAAGATGGTGGTAGCGATCCGGACGGACCTTGCACAAGGCCCTACCACCCGCAAAAAAATTAATAAACTGTTTCAGTTCTAAGTCAGCACCGAACGCGACATTCCTCTTCGCCCATTCCGGTACTCTACTTAAAATACTCGCGCACATGAATCTGTACAAACCAAAAACACCGTTGCGAGGCGACGCCATACCGAAAGATAATGTCTGGAGGATGTCCGATATCGATTGCTTCGCTTCTAATTTGGCTTTTGTATTGTTTGAGTAAGTAATAATTTAATTTAATGTATTAATTAATAATTTAATAACACCTATGTTCATTAGCTTGTTAAACTTATGTTGAGTTGTGAAAGTGGTAAATTATTCAATTTTATTTGTGTTACCATTACGTTTAGAGTTGCCAACTTTTTTTACAAGAAATAAAATTCAGGTCTGTGAAGAATATGAAACAGTATTTTAGAAAAATGAACAGTATTTTATTTATTTATTGTTTTAAATAACAGAACTGAAAACAGTATTTTGTATACTTTATTTTTGTTCAACAGTAAAAAGTATAATTCAGTGAAAAACAGTATGATTTAGTGAAACCCTAATTAAGTTTGTGTATTTCAACAGATGCAAGGATGGTGACCACCTTCTAACTTTGCACCAGGAACGTGTGGTCAAGCTGCCGATGTGTGACAAGGAGCTCTGTCCCCTCAGCCATCTCACTCATAGTTACCGGAACACCATACACAACTGTGACCATTCCGCCATTTGCAATACAAGTAGAAATGACGAGCTCTGAAATTAAATTAAATATATGTGTGGTATAAGTACTAACAATAGACTAAAGTCAGCTTCTGTGGCCATAATCCGAGCTATGCGAGAAAGCTTAAAGGGTCTCTGTCAACGGATTCGTCGTGGAAGACATCATCATCATCATCAATAATAATACGTTCAACAGCAAACTAGGTAGTGTTCGTAATCTCGTTTTTGACATTCCATTTTATTTTTATGTTTTATATTAGGAGATAGGTGCATGTTTCTTGCAGGTATGTCTGATACAAGTTATTTCAGTACAAAAGAAGCGTTAACTTAGGTATCTACCTACTTTCCTTTACAAATTTGTGTAACACTTACCTAAATAATTGATGCTCTTTCCCGATTTGGCAACTAAACGGCCGGCTAATGCCTCCTTAGATTAACAATTACAAAAAATAACGGGTCGCAAACAAAATCAAAAGTAAATAGGTATCAGCCAGTGAGAACAAAGCTTAGGTACGTAACGACGCAATACGTAGGTAAGTCGTCATCAGATATATCGTAGCGGTCGAAGTAATCAAATATTTCGGAGCAACATTAAATTTCAATAAATTCGTTACACTATAGTAACATCAGACAGAACACGCAATTCGTCATAAATATAAGAGCAGCGATTTTTCAATAAATTCGGAACGTTCAATGAGGTAGAAATATCAGGAAGCACAACCGTTCATTTTGAGTGATTGTTAATTTAAGCATAAGTAGCTCAAATATAACATGCATTTAACAGAGTCAAAAGAAAAATGAAAAGAAATGTGTGTCAAAAGTAGGTAGGTACGCGTTTCTCGTAGTTATCCGATTTGTCTGGAACAAAATAGGTAAAACTCGGCAAATTAGCTTAATTACTTCTAAAATGGCATTAATGCTTGGTTTATGCTAAAGAAGATACAATTAAGTGCCTAATTATGAAGCAAACGTACCTCAATTACGTAGGGTCCGTAGCCCGGGTCCGCACTTACAGTGATTTATATTTGCCGACCGCTGGTCGGTAGCGAGTGAAATGAACGCGCTTTAATTTTTACTGACAGCACACTGTTGCTTAGCTTTTGATAGATTTGCATAAAGATGAAATGTTTAATAAATGACACGAAAATAAAATTCTAATGTTTCATTTTATTCCTATCTTCATTTCTACCATGCTTCTACCTACCACCTATATCTTCAGCGCAAAACCATAGTACGTAATGTACGCCGCCATGAACCTTTTCACAGCCGGGGAGCTAACCATAACCGCGATTCTGTTTAGGCTCTAAACTGAACTGTATCGCTATTTCGTATTCGTACCACGACACGACATTTGCGACTCGGTTTAGGTCGTGTTTAAGTGCGGCTCGTCCATAACATATGTTGTTTGTTTTAGGTTTCCTGTCCGATACTCCCCCAAAATCAAAATTACATAAACCGAAGAATCTCATGAGTGTTGTCACTACATCGACATTGGCGAAACACGCCTTGCTAAACCAAAGCACAGAATATATAATAGTACTACGTACAGAATGGCCACGCTCCGCCCCGCACCGATTCGAGTTACCCCACCCCTCAAGCGCAGTCTGCCGGAAACCTGCTGGCAACTAGTAGGGCTCGCAACGCGGATGTATGTCGGCCGCACGTCACAAGTTCGGAAACCTATCCTACCTACTTCATTTTATAAAACATTAGAAAATTAATGCTTTCTGAAATTATCGCAATTAATACATGAAATAACTACAGAATCATTCGCTTAAGTTTGTTGTCGTACATCAATTGTAATTGAAAATAATAATGCTTTAAATACACAGACAGACACATTTTAAGTAAGTTTAAATAAATAGATAACGATTAAGTACATTTATTTGCATATAAGTACCTATATTTATGTCATTGGTAGTACTTATAGTACTAGGTTATTGCGATAGACAGCCCTGTGTATCTTACGCACACATTGACGCGTGTACAGACAACGTCGTGCCTGTGTTCATTTCAGAACGCGGATTTTGTACGTCGTGGCCGCCGTGTGACCAAAGCAAGAGTGAAAGTCATGATAAAAGTGCGGCTCGGAGACCGCCATTCAGTCATCTCATTCACTCATTTCAAATGGTTTTCGTACCATAACGCTCATATTGAGCGGGATTTGAATAGCTTCAATGACAATTTTAGCGACTCAGAATAAGTTACTAGTTAGCTCCGTACAAATTATGTTGGATGATTGGATGGCTTCGTTTTAAAACCATTGAAATTAAAAAGATTAGCGATTTCCGGTGCAACAAGAAGTGAAAAGTGTTAATATCTAACTAATTGATTTTTCAATAAGTTAATACTAACTCAACACTACTTAATAGCCACAAATTATTAATGAAGTTATTTGTATTATATTTCAGATGTCTAAGGAATTACTTTATTGAAAAATTCGGAATAAAGTTTATTCCGAATTTTTGCAATGCGATCGCTTTGAGAACGCTCGTAAAAAAAAACGGAGGCTTAGGCTTAGGTTGCGAAAGAACTGACCCTAGACCTGTGTGGAGCTCAGACCGATGCTCAAAGAACCTGTAAGGTCCACTGATTTAGACTTAGAGACGAAGGAAATATAAATGTATGTAAAATTATCATTATTAAGTAAGTAGGTAGGTATACCTTTTTTATGAATAGGAAGGCAATAATAATAAATATACCTAATACCTACGTATTCAAATTATTATAAATTTATTTAAGTAAGGTATGGTCTACGTTGTCTTTCTATGCAGTTGGATCATTCATAAAGACCCATAGGAGACATTATTAGCGCACATTCATTGGCACAGCAGTGTCATCTGTTGCACAAATAACTGCGTGTCTACTTAAATTCTCTTCAAATGAGCAAAAAAGTATATTGTCTTCCCAATCCCATCCACTCTTGAAGTGAGAAATGAGAAGGTCCCTGTAAGTATTTTGGTACCTAAAATATGATTCAAGTATAAGGTCATTAATGATCATGTCTTTGATACTCTTATTTTTATAGGTTTTTAGTACCCACATTCGGAATGCCCGGAGTCTTGGGATGTGTATTCTAGATGTCTTATACCAATAATCAGGTCATCTCAGCACGAGGAGCGGTATTACATTTGAAAAACAAAACTTTCTAATCTAAAATTAGAAGTTTAGAAAAAAAGCATAAAAATATTAAACCTATAGAGGCACATGATGACTCCCATTACCAACGTTGCAGAGAATCATTACACCAAAACACATGTTCGCACGAGAAACGTTGAAAGTTCTGTAGTTCTTAAGTTACGCTTCCGGTGTTTTAACGGACATGTGTCTTAAGTCACAGCACCTCTCGGTAGCCGTTTCGATTATAATAATATGCTTGTGCTATACTGCAAACCTTTGGTTAACGAAACGAAACTTTATTGATTTTATTTAAGTGTAATTTAATTTAAATGTAAGGATTTTTTTTTATGTAATCTGTGAACTTAATTAATTTTATTTCTATTTTTATTTTTATTATTGTGATTTAATTTCATTTAATTTACTTAATACGACGACACGTGTACGACATTTATTTTTTCTTTCTTTTTAAATATTTTATTTTGTCTCAATTTATTTAGTTTTGATAATTCTAATATGGACTCTGGCAATAATAACATTTCATTTCATTTTCATTAGTAACAAAGCAAACCTACCGATGTTAGATTTGGGCCCACTGCCCGGGATTCTAAATCGCAGCTTGCAGCGGCAATAACAAGGGCGTAGCTAGGAATATGTTAGGGGGGCAGGTGTAGACAAACCAATGTATGTAAGGTAAGGGTACGTATTAAAACACATAAAGTTTAAAATGTATAATGGGTTAAAATACATAATGGTTCAAAATATATAATGCGATTTTCTCAGAAAGTGACAAATAACAGGATTGTTATAAAACAAACCTAACCTAACCTAAACCAATCTATAGATTACGATATCAAAAAAGTTCATTTAGCTAATAGTTTTACAGAAAATAGCATTATATATTTTGAACCATTATGTATTTTAACTCATTATACATTTTAAACTTTTATGTATTCTGATCCGCTCCCGTAAGGTAAATGCTGCATGACGCAATGACGCATTACTGTTTGTGAGTATTCTTGCATCTTCTTGGGGGCAGCCGCCCCCCCTGCCCGTGCCTCGCTACGCCCTTGGGCAAGAAGCTCCCGCCGACAGTGTAGAGGTAGAGACGAATAGGAACAAGCCGCTGCTGCGAATCGGCACAGCGACAAGGCGACGCCTTCTCCGATTATGGGAAGCAAGATCGTCCCCTCGCTACTTTATATTTTTAACCGTACACTTGTTTTAACAATTATACTCCGACCGCTTAAATGGGGTGTGGGGTGGGACGACCGCGGGGGCCTTTCTGTGCGGGCGGCAGGCGCACTACCTGCGCGGACCTCTCTCGGTCCCCTTTGATGTCCCCCGCGCCCCTGTGCCGCGCGGGCGAGGACTCATTTAAGCAGTAGGTCTATAGCAGGGGTGGCCAACAGGTCGATCGCGACTGTTAGTCCAGTCGATCGTGGCAAGGCAAAAAATATTAATACGTAGACCAGACTGCGCAACGTGTTTCATTTGAGGTTTCATGAAGTATGTAATTGGTAGATCGCGCAGGGTTTTGTTAATAAACAGGAGATCTTGGGTCTAATCAAGTTGGCCACCCCTGGTCTATAGATTACATGTCATGATTGTTGAAGTGATTTAATTTAAATAAAAGTCTGTATCACGATAAATCAAATCTTATTTTATTTTATAAAGTGAAGTTGTTTGGCGGCTGGAATAGCGAGTAAGAATAATTATTAAGAATCTCATCTCATTGTACATACCGTCACGCCTCTCTCTCACGGGGGTAGGTAGAGACTATTTTGTTCTACTTGCTACGATCCTGACATACCACTTTCGCTTCAAAACGTCTCCTATTTGGTCCCGGAACGTCTTTTAAGCCTTCCTCTCCCAACACATCCATTCACACTCCCTATATAATCTTATAGAGTTAATCTACTTTCATCCATCCTCTACGTGACCAACCAACTAAGCATACTTTTTTCTATCCTAGTCACTACACTATAATTATATAATAAAAATTATCTTCTTTCACACCAGCACGTTCCCTTATCACACTATTCCTTATTCTATTTTTCAGTGTTACACCTTCCATACATGATACTGATTTGTGGTGTTCAATACAGAATATTATTATCCTACTAATATTATAAATGCGAAAGTTTGTGAGAATGTAGGTATGGATGTTTGTTACTCTTTCACGCCAGAACGGCTTAACGGATCTGGATGAAATTTGGAACATAGATAGATTATGGTCTGGAATAGCACATAGGCTACTTTTATCCCGGAAAATTCCCACGGGATAGCGATAAACGAAGTCTTTGCAGACGAAGTCCGCGAGCTTAGTTATTTATATATCCCAGAGGTCAGGAAGCGCTTGATAGCAATAGCTCAAGAGAATATGGAGAGAGAAACGAGGTGTTGCTTGAAATAGTCAGAGAAATTAGAAAAAATAAGGATATTATTATTTTATTAATAACTAGCCTCTGCTCGCGATTTCGTCGGCGTAGAATTAACAATTTTTAACATGTTTATGTATGTATGTATAACTCTTTATTGTACATAAAACACATTAAATTTACAGGTAATAAGACAAATAGATGAATATGAATATGAATATGAATAGATGTACAAAGGCGAAATTATCCCTTAAAGGGATCCCTTCCAGTTAACCTTCGAACGATTGACAGGAAAACAGAAACCAGAGTATAGAGAGTAGACATACTAGAAAGCATAGTTTATCCCGCGGGAATTATGCAATTTACCGAGAAAAAAAGTAGCCTATGTTTTAATCTAGGGTACCAGCTATCTCCTTTCCCAATTTTATCCAAATCCGTCCAGTCGTTTCAGCGCGAAAAAGGAATAAACATACTCGCTCACATCGTCACAAACTTTCGCATTTATTATATTAGTAGGATTAGTAAGATGGATAGTATTCTTTATTGAAAACCACAAATCAGTAAATTGAGATATAATGAGATTCTTAATTATTCTTACTCAGTGTGGTTCACGACAGGTTTGATATCCGGCATTTCCGGTAGCTCCAGCATTGGCAACCTAAAAAAAAAATCTTGTTTTAGTTTTACACAAGAAAGAAGCACACACTTTGATTGCGAACATAATATGTAACTTATATTAATAACTTAACTATCCAGAACTTCGCCCGCGTAGAATTTTCTCTAAGGGGGCGTTAAAGTATCACGTAAGCCCTTGAGCGGGGCGGGGGGTCTTTGCTTTGCTTATTTTTGATGACATGGTGGGTGGGGGGTCGATATCGTGATTACGTCAGCAGTTATTATTTACTTTTTTACACAAATGGCATGGCAACCCACAAATTGTCTATGCTTGAAAACAAAACACAAATGTACACACAAAAACAGAATTTTTTAACAAGGGGTTGGGAGAGGGGGGTAAATAATTGTAAAAAATCTGCTTACGTAATACTTGAATGGCCCCTTCCCGCGGTTGCCACTAACTCAATAAAAAAGTTACGTATTTTTAAAACGCTCCTCACCTTGTTCGCAAAATCTCGTTAATTTTCTTAACTTCTCTGACCAAATCCAGCAACACCTCGTTCCTCTCTCGGTCCAACTTCATATTCTCTTGAGCGATGGCCACCAAACGCCTCCTGGCCTCGTTCTGAGACATGGGAGGTACGCCGCGCCACAGCCTGCGTCTCTGGGATGGCGGGCCCCGAAGACCTGATGAGAGTGGATGCTGCTGCGAGCTGCGCCGTAGAATTGGCCGGGGCGACCGATATGGGGGGTCGCGGGTCAGCGGGCTGCGGCGCGGGGGGGCCCGCGGCGGGGGGGTGGGGGTGCGCGGGACTGGCGGCGGCGAGACAGCCTGTGTCGATGGCCCCGGGTGAAAGGAATCATTTTGTACGTGTTCTGTTTAAAAGAAAAAAAAAGTCAAAGTAAACACATCGTCAACAAGCTTTAGGCTTAAAACCACAAAATTTCAATACCTTATTCACTAATACCCCTAATTTTCAAATTACCATGGGCTCATAATACTTAAAAATACCTAAAATATCAAATTTTTACAAGACATTTGGACTTTTCAGGTATTTTTAGGTATTAGCCCATGGTAATTTGAAAATTAGGGGTATTAGTGAATAAGGTATTATGAAATTTTGTGGTTTTAAGCCTAAAGCGTCACAACAAGCGACAAGGTTTTCCGCCACAGGCATCGATCCCAAGACGTAGACGTATTAGCTGTCTGAACTATTAATTGCAATCTAGAGGGACAAGTAGTCACCCTTCGAGTGACCTGCGGCTGCATTGTGGATAAGTATTTTTTTTGTCAACAAGCTCCCATACTTTTAAGAGAAACCGCCGGAACTCATGGCAGTTTGTTAATGCAGAATATTTGCGGCGATTGCTTGTTTGAGTTCTGAGGTTGTTCTAGACTAGGTAATAATCTATCTCTGTGCCAATTTTCATCCAGAACTGGGGTCCGATTTTAGAAAGCACATAACTCGAAAGTACCACTTAAAAGTGGTAAAAATCAAGCTTGTACCAAATAATTTTCTTCTAAGCTCCTTGTATTTCAAAACCAGCACGATTTTTCATCATTTAATTTTCAAATAAGATGTGTTAATTTGTTGTAAGATTGTGCTGGTTGTACTATTGTATATTTAAGTATTACTCACCTGATATTATTATGCTATTTTCAACTAAATTATTTGTTTTTTCTGTGCCATCAATTTCTACTGTTTCTGGTTCCTGAAATCAAAACATCATCATCGTCATCGTCATCATATCAGCCGTAGGACGTCCACTGTTGGACATAGGCCTCCCCCATAGACCTACATTTGCCTCGATAGGAAGCGGCTTCCATCCACCATGAACCAAGTTTATGGCAATTTAATTATGTACCAAACAAGAATGAACTTGCACTCACACTCTCTCACATTGGTAGTTTTTTTTTAAATTTTATATTTTAAAGAGGCATTAGTACACAGGGGTGACTATGTCAGCCTCATAGAAGGACTCAAGAAGAACAGAGGTCAAAAATTCATGCAGCATTCCTTCATAAGCAGAGCCAGATGCTCTGGTTATGAAGGAATGCTGCACAAATTTATATTATGCTAAGTGCTTTGTCTGACGAAGGGCAAGTCAGCAAAACGACCGTTATGTATGTTTAGGTTCTCCAGGTACTTGTCTCTAGCATGCTTATACCGGTCGCATTCCACCAGAATATTACAAACTTCGCTGGTACACTGGTAGTTTAGCAGTCAATAAGCAAAATGTCTCATTTTCATGATTTTTGATATTCACTAGAGCTATGTTGTTTGTTAGTTTGTTACTAATAAAAGACTTCAAAATCTATAATCAACAATTCAATAAAAAACAATAAGCATGTAATGAATCAAGGTTTGCTTTAAAAACGCAAGTTTGAACCAGAATTGAATGACAAATAAAATATTAACAGTTTTAAAAATAGACTAGACATTCATTTATAAAGTCAAAGAACACAAGTGCAGTGATATACACGCATCAGCTCAAAGAGCTGCTATTGTATTATTTTAAATAATAACAATAAAAATACTTAAATTACCTCATCGTAAGGTTCAATTTTGATGGTATAAAGACCAGCTCCATAAGAGTTATCTAGTATATGCAAAAACTTCTGCTCTACTTCAGAGAGACTTGGGGCATCTGATGGAACTTCTCCTGTATGGTGTACTGATGATTGGATGGCAGCAACAGTTTTTTTCAACTTGGACTTGTAATGGTTCCAGTACTACAACAATAAAGCAAAATATTAACATGTAAATTCATTACAAAAGTAAACCATTATCATATTAAGGAGTACTGCATCATTGGGCTGTAATACTGTCCAGATATTTCGTGTATTTATGAAAGTATTATATTTCTGCTTGGGATCTCTCTCATCATCTGCTAAAAAACTTTTCACAAATGCATCATTTCACAAACTCATCATTTGACAACCCTTTAATATCTGATAAACCGTAAACTTTTTTAAAAATCGAAAACCTTAGGCGTGGCTCATATTAGGTTAGGTTTGTTTTATATGTTTTCCAAAAAGTCAATATTTTAGTAGAAAATAAAACGTTGTCAAATGATGAGTTTGTGAAGTTGTTTAGCAAATGATGGTATCTTCTGCTTCTATACTTCCACGCTGGTCTGGGAGCTAAGAAAAAACATAGAATGTACCAGTTTTTTTTTTTAATGTGAATAGAAGGAAAACAAGCAAGTGAGGTCACCTGATGGTAAGCGATCACCACTGCCCATAGACACTTGCTTCTCTTCTCGCGCAAATGGTAAAAGCTCATCAAGGGAATGGGCAAAAATATTAGGAATCATTTTATAGGCAATGCGGCTAGCAACCCATCACTACTTTGGTTCCCCTTTACAATACAGCCACGTGATTTATGTATGTAATTTCAGGAGTGGGGACGAAACCGTAGGCAATAGTTTAGAAATATGATAAGTAATTGATGATACATACAATAACTTTAGCTTAGATTTGAAATACCCATACACTATACTTCGATTTTTTTTAGCAAAAGGTAAACAATTCTGGCATGTCTTTTTATTGAAAACCACTTTTTAAAAATCAGTAACTGGAAAATATAAAACCATATCAAAACAATGACAATATTTCAGGGAATTTAAATTTAAACTTGCTGTTATTTATTTTTTAAAACAGTTTTTCAATAAAAAGAAGTCAAAACTGTTTACCATCTTTTGCTAAAAAAATCGAAGTATAGGTTGTTCACTTACTTTGCTCCATCCTTTCCAGTCTTTAAGAGCACCGTCACCATGCGTATTCAGCGTCTTCGCAATGTTCTGCCACATTCTTTTAGAATCATCTCGGGCTTGGGTAGTCTTGTTATACCCAGTCGCAATATCTCTATGGTAGTTTAAAAACTCCCAAAGAGTATCGAGCTGGGCGTAGCTGACCCGTCTGCGTGATGGCGCTTCACTAATAGAAGAAACAAAAATTCAAATTTGTTTATTAATTTCAACAAAGTGGTTACAAACAAGGCAAGGTTTAGGCCTCTCAGTAGGTATATACATAACACAAATCAAGGCAAGCGCTTAAGATTTTAAGGAATGTTAATGTTTAGTTAGAATGTATTTGAATTTTAAGAACTTTTAAAATGCTCATATAAAACATAATACAAACAATTATTAATGAATTAGGTATAACTTTTCATACTTACGACATAATATTCCCTGCACAGGAGAATTTTTTTAATACAATAATTTCAACACTTGTGCACTGTAATTCTCTTTGAGTCTAATTCGAGACAAACTGCACTTGCACTTCGTGAGTTCTGTACCTAAGAGAATCATAAATGGGTTTTGTCTTTTTCTTTTTATACTTTTAATAATGATAAAGAAGTTGGGCTCATAATGTCTCAATTTCATTTAACCCTTTTACCATTATAGTTACAGAGATAGGCCCCTTTTCAGTTGACTTATAAGCCCCATTTATTCCCTATCCCGTGGGAATATTCAAAACACCCTCTTTAGTGCATTATATGATACTCAAGAAATAATTATTTACAGCAACTCTAGGCAACAACGACCTTTGACGTGTTTATTGCTATCCCGTGGGAACTATGCAATTTTCCAGGATAAAGTATGTCCTAATCCATCACCATTTCAACTTTCAGCCAAATCGGATTAGCCGTTTTGCCGTGAAAGAGAAACGAACATTCAAACTTACAAACTTTCGCTTTTATAATATTAGTAAGATTACACAAATAAACTTGGTTAACAAAAAACTATTCACAAAAACAACGCCAGTTTCCCGGTATCCACAAACGCTATGTTCTATCCTATTCTATATAAATGGTAATAATACTCTTTGAATTGACGGCTTGACGCTATGTCATGTCAGTTGCAGTACAGTCAAGACAGAGTAGACAGACAGAGCACAGGGCACAGACAACAAGTGTTGCCAGGTCCAATCTGAAAAAGTCAGAAGATATGAGCGTCAAAAATCAGAAGATTGGGAAAAAAATCAGTAGAATGTTTTTCTATAGTACATACCTTATAACTCCTTAGAGATTGATGAATGTGGATGAAGCGAAAGAGGTATGTCAGGATCGTAGCAAGTGGAACAAAGTAGTCTCTGCCTACCCCTGTGGGAAAGAGGCGTGACGATATGTATGTATGTACCTTATAATAAGTTCTTAATGCTTTCCAGATTAGTTTTTTCTTTACAGGATTTTATTCTTGTTTTTTTTTATTTTATCTATTTCATTATATATATTTTTTTCAATTACTTAACATTAATTTTGTCTGCAAAAAAAAACCTTTCACAAGAGATCCAATATAATAATAATTATAAATAAAATGTGAAACAATGTTTATATAGTGTGCAGTAGCAAAACCTCGCATCAGTAGGTATTGTTAATGTTAAGGTTAGGAAAATTTCGCCTTTCAGACTTTCAGTATTATTTTGCTAGATTGTGCGTGCCCATAAAGTTTTAGTATTGAGTTTGATTACTACCACGCCCAGGGGCGCTACTCCTAAATTTAATTTTCGAAGTTCGTATCACACCGTCTCTCTCACTCTCAAATTAATAACTATTTAGTGTGAGCGGAACGGCACGAAACGAACTTCGAAAATCGAATTTCGGAGTATGAGCACAGTCACTCAATTTCAATATTTTCAATATTGCACTTAACAGAACACAGAACGAACAGAACTTTACTAACTTAATTTACTTTACTTGTACGGACCCGACAGTGAAAAGTTGAAAACTGAAAAGAAAACTTGAACTTGTATTGATATGACTGACAAGGACAAGACAAAAAACACAGACAACTAGATAGAAATTTTCATGAGAGATCCATCTCGCATGAAATCAACTGTCAAATCTATATGCCATGACCGAGAGCTGAATTTCGCTTCGCATGAACGGAAAGTCAGAGTCATGCGACAAGTCAATGGGTATTTATTTCATTTGGTGTAAATTGGGCACTTTGTTAAAAAAATAAAAATAAAATTGTTTTCAATCACAAACTTAATCTTAATTGACAGTTTGTGATACATGGGTTATAAAAAAAATAAAGGCCATCTTTTAGGAGCCCAAAAATTGAAGATATGGACCCGCAATGTTTTAAGCGTCATGGTAATGACATTTTGCATGCTTGGTAATGACGATAGCACATGGTAATGATAAATGTTCCTATCTCTAATTAATTTAAACAGATTTTGACGTATTTCAAAGTACCGAAGTATTTAATCAATTTGGTTATTAAATAAAAGAATGTAAATATTAAACAAATAAATAATAAAATACCAAATATGAGTAACATAATGATTTTTTTCGTAGCTTCATATAGTTTTGCTCACACATTTGAAATTCTTTGAAGTAGAAAATGATCTTTTTTCAAAAAAAAATGTTTTCTTTCTCTTCAAAAGTCAAAAGTTTATTTTGAAAATAGGCCACCAAGGGCTCTTTTACATGTCTTTTTTTGAATGTACCAGCACATTCGGAAAGACCGTCATTATTACTTAATGTGTCTAAGTACAATAATTATTCACAAAGGAAAATTATTCCGCACACCATTATATTTTCTAACAAATCACTTAAATAATAATAACACAATATAAAGGAACACATTGTTATTGCAAGACATCTTTTAATTTTTTTATTCTTGCTTAGCTAGCAGACGTTGCATTTTTTTAATTCATTTATTGATAGAAGTTTTTTCATGCCTCTTTTCTTTGAGCATAACGTTTTTTTTCCTTTTCTAGGTATACAGCTCAGTGTTAGATTTAATTTTTTCGCGTCTTTTTTTAGCTACTTTTCCGTTTTTTTTATTAGCAATTCTTGTTTACTATCTCCTTTTTTACTTGGCATATTTATTTACTTCTTCCACTGAAACAGATAAAAACGTGATAAATATTTGCAAAAATACAGAATCAAATGAATTAACAGAAAAAGTGGACAGATATAAAATGGAAAAATATATAAAAGCCAAGGTCTTTACAGAATTAAGTGCAGAAAGTCATTACCATGGAATAATCGTCCTTTCCGTGGGTAAAAAGTCCACGGTAATCAGTGGTAATGACCACCTTGGTAATGACAAAATGCAGCTATTTTCAGTTTAGCATGTACCATATTAGATATTCCAAAATGTTTTACTGATTACGTCATAATCAATCGGTTAGGCTATACGATAAAATATGATAAATGTAAATAATTCATGTACTTACCGAGGAATGAGACCAACGGGAATGTCATTATTATTGTGACAAAAACCACGGTACGACTTTGTAAAAAATAAATAAATTCTTAATATTGCTTTGCGCGACGTGGGCTCACTCTGCCTTCTGAATGGTGACAGTAGGCACGCGGGGGGAGCGGCGGGGGTTGTGCAGAGCTGTTCAGTGCAGAGCTATATGTCGCGTTACGTTGTGCCACGGTGATGACGAGTTAAACAGGAACCCAAATGTACGATGTTACTGTTCCGTTTTATATGATGCGTTTTAATTTGTGCAATCAATATTGTATGATATAACTATGAAACTTTTTAGGGAAATAGTAGCTTCAGCCGTAAACGCCAGTTAAATGGAACTTTTTGCAGAAGTTTTACCGAAAATTGGAAAGCGGACACACCTTGGTAATGACATTTTGGCCCTTTTGAACGAAATAACTTTCACATTACTTTATATATCAAAAATTTAAAAGAGGCGGCCGTTAGAATTCATTCCTTATTACAAGATACTTTTACACACGGTAAACATCCATCATCATTTGGATGGTGATATTGTCGCGGACAGCCGATTTACACCAAATGAAATAAATACCCCAATGTCAATCAGAATATTTTGGCGGGAGCCCGAAATGAATTTATAGCGACGATACATTTCATTTTACGCATTCGATAGGTATACCGAAGTGAATTGACGTTTGTTTGATTCGAAAAAGTGTGACACATTCCCGAAGTAAAAAAATCAGTAGAATCTTGTGGAAATTCAGTAGATCAGTAGGCATACCTGGAATTCAGTAGATCTCCTGAGAAATCAGGAAACCTGGCAAGGCAACACTAACACTAAGCCTTACTAACCCCCGGGCCACATTAGCGGGCGAAGGTTCGTGTCGCGTTGTCGCGATAAAAAGTTCGAGTTCGTGTAACCACGAACTACGTGGCCACACTAGACGAAATTATCGCGATAAAAACTTCGGGCGAACTATGTCGCGAAACTCTTAATTTGGCGGGAAAATGAACCAAGAGCTCAAAGAAACAAAAAGATGGAGGCAGCGTTTGCTTTCTATTGTATGACTGTAAATAATATTTGAAATGTCACTTGTCAAAATTGACGTACATTTCAGAAATTTCAAAGTACGAAGTGTAGACACTTGCACGAACACGAACTCTGTCGCGATAAAATCCTTTGATCTGCGCTAGATACCGACAGGAGCCCGAACACAGTTCGAGTTCGCCCGAATGACTCGCGATAAAGCGAACTGTCTGTCCACACATGCCGCGATAGGGCGAACCTTCGCCGAATCCCGCTAATGTGGCCGTAGCATAAGGAGATAGATATAGATAGACAGAGGACAGCAGAGGGGCTACTCCGAAATTCGATTTTCGAAGTTCGTATCATACCGTCCCTCTCACTCTCAAATTAATTACTATTAGTGTGAGCGGAACGGCATGAAACGAACTTCGAAAATCGAATTTCGAAGTATAAGGCCAGCGCCCCTTCACGCGGAAAGAGGCGCCCTCTGGGTGACAAGACAAGACTGTTTTTTTTAAAGATTTTATGGCCTGGATGCTAGGTCCTTTAAGCTAAGTCTATATAATTTTGAGAACACTTAATTTAGAAGGTGGTAATATTTAAGGAGTTACCAGGTATGTAAAACTGATATTTAATAAAATAAGGATATCAATGAACTGCTTCTTCACATCACGCGGTGTGTTTTAGAATTGTCATAATACCTCAATTTGCTTTACTACCTTCTTTCGTGCTGGCCACTTACATTGAAGTGCTGTTCTGGAGTTTTCCTACTCCTGTACTATTATCTGTGATTTATGTTATCATGAGCACCACTAGAGTCTGTGTAACAAAAGCTGAACCCACTAGTTATTTGATTGGCAACATTTTGTCTCTAACCCCCGGGCCACATTAGCGGGCGAAGGTTCGTGTCGCGTTGTCGCGATAAAAAGTTCGAGTTCGTGTAACCACGAACTACGTGGCAACACTTACACCAAATTATCGCGATAAAAACTTCGGGCGAACTATGTCGCGCAACACTGAATTTGGCGGTAAAATGAACCAAGAGCGCAAAGAAACAAAAAGATGGAAAGCGTTTGCTTTGTATTGTATGTCTGTAAATAATTATTGAAATTTCACTTGTCGAAATTGACGTACATTTCAGAAATTTCATAGTACGAAGTGTAGACACTTGCACGAACACGAACTCTGTCGCGATAAAATCCTTTGATCTGCGCTAGATACCGACAGGAGCCCGAACACAGTTCGAGTTCGCTCGAATGATTCGCGATAAAGCGAACTGTTTGTCCACACATGCCGCGATAGGGCGAACCTTCGCCGAATCCCGCTAATGTGGCCGTAGCATTAGTGTGTCTATCTGAGCTGTCATGTTGTATGTCAAATTGACATTTCTCTGAGCAAATTGGAGCTGTGTTAGTGATCCTGTGTTACCCTGTCATGATTTTTTGAAATTGCCGCGTTTTTACAGGTTCAGCTTTCGTTAGACAAACTATAAGAACACTCATAATAAGACTTTGGATAAGTCTATATTGTTTATTCCCTCTAAAAGCACTTGTTGGCTTACGGCTCTAAAAGTGCTCCATCGTTAGGTACTCTGCCAGCCATAGACTGCCAGACCTAGGTAAAACTTTTACACGATCAACATTAAATTAACGATGGAAATGCATGGCTACCAACACGAAGCAGTAAACCAGTGGAGTGATAAAAGACGCATTTGTTCCTTAAAACCGTTTCGCCAGTTTAGTGAAGACTGCGGGGGGTAGACAAAGCCTCTCATTGGCTGACTCAAGGCCATCCCAATGTCAACAAAGAATTTAGTGATGTGCCATTCGCGTTTTGGACTTTTATCGATAAAACATTTACTTTTTACCTTTTAGTGTGTAATTTCCCCATTTACCTCTTATTATTTTTAACCGACTTCAATAAAAGGAGGTTCTTTCTATGTTAGACTGTACGTTTTTTGATGTAGGTAGGTATGTTCACTAGAGATGTGCCGACTAGTCGGTAAAGCCGACTATTTTGCAACTAACATAATCGGCGACTATCCGGCAAAGAGAGCCCAGTATCCGGCTTCTTACTTTGTATATCATCATCATCATCGTCATCATCCCGGCCTATACACCGTGTATTTGTTGATTTACGATAACTTTGGCATATTATCCATAGATTTTTAAATATTGCAAAAAAATTGCGTTCCAAATCGCTATAGCCATGTCATAGCCAAACCATACGATTACTATAGCGATTTCGAACGCAGCCCGTGAACCGATTCGTAAAATGGGACGTTACCAAACTTAATAGCATGGAAATATTATAAACGGGATGTGAACCGCGATTACCTTTATTGAGCTCCCGATATTTCGATACAGTTGCATGTATCATGATCACGGGTAGGGGGTGTCTACCCGTGATCATGATACATGCAACTGTATCGAAATATCGGGAGCTCAATAAAGGTAATCGCGGTTCACATCCCGTTTATAATATTTCGAATGAACTTAACCGTGAATCATTAAAAACTCTTAATAGCATGGCTTGTAGAAGACAATAAAGACGGCTATGTATGTAGAGGGAATTGGATTAAATAACAACAAATATAAAAAAATATTTATAAAGGCAACACTTTTAATGAACAATACAATAACAGTATTATTAGTTTCAGCCGAAGTCATAATCGGCATCGGAACATATCTAACGTTACATAGTAGTACTATTGATTTTTAAAATGAATTAATTTTGACAAAGTTTTACGAATGAACTTCTTAGGATCTTTATAATTTTTGGTAAAATATGACAACCTCGCATCGACGTATTTCTTTATAACACACCTAGTCAGCTCAATTATGTGATTTTCGGTTTCAACTTCAAATTGATGAAAATGTATGTCAGGAAACAATTGTACCCTATAAACGACTTTAACACAGTTCTTTCGAAGAAATCTGAATTATATTTTGGTGGCAATACTTTTGATCCATTTTCATTTATAGCTCTTTTAATATTGATTTCACACCGGCGACAAATTTCTAGGACTGTATTTGAACCGTAAAAAAGTTTTTTTTGAACGTCTTTTTGATGTGATAACTTTTAGTATTTGTGTCGCCTATTAATGCACCAATACATGTTTGACACTTAATTTTTTTAATTGTATGTGTATGCAAAATTTCATCTCAATTGGTAACCGGGAAGTGGATCAAATCTAACTTGCAAGGTTTGATTACAGACAAACAAACATCGGGACAGGTGAAACTAAAAAAAAGCTTGCAATATTATTATTACCTAGGGGAAAGTGGTCACCATTATCGTTGAAAAATGGCTATAACATTTTGACATAATAGTTTCGGACTTTTTTGTAACAAACTACAATTATATTTGTTACACTTTACACTTATGTACATAAACTAGCTAAATTTGACAATTAAATAAAAAATAAAAAATGAAATCTATAAAGTCTACGAATGGTGACCACTTTCCCATACTCTGACTAAACCCTAATCATTATTTTATTTAACTATTCCACTGCGTAATCCTGCAGCTTGTTACTTAAGATTCCTCGATAGTGATTATTAAAAGCGGGTGGGACATCACTAACTTACACGTGCCGCACTAAAGCGGGATGGCTATATGTATTTGAGCCTGGGAGTGACAGAGACGGCTAAAAACGAAGGTATTTAATTTATTAAATAAGTTTTTCGAATTTATAAATGAAAATGTACATACCTGTGGAATGTAACACCATCAGTGGAATAGTTCAATGTTTTACTATTTTTACCGCACCACTTGATGGCGCAGAACGGCATATTTATATTTTTTTTTATTATTTTCGAGCGATCGTTCCTAGCGTAGTACGGAATTGGAACTAACGAAGATTTGAGTGGGGCGAGCCTGTATTAGCTCTGTCGGAGCTAATGTTTGGCGGTACGGATTCCCCCCGCATGAGCAGTCTAGTGGTTATATTGTCTTTGGCTACCAACCAACTTAACAAATTATTTAATTCGTTAGGTTTTTTATAGAACTAAAACTTTCTGAACTAAATGCATAGCTGCCAACACAACAAACAAGATATTTCAATAACGTCACTGGCAAGTTGGTAAACGTTTTGGCTAAATGCGCCAAGAAGGCAAGGTTATAAAAAAAGTAAACGTTAATTAAAAACAAAGTTTACTATAAACAAACTTCCAATTTTGTCATTTGTCGTTTTCATGTTTCCCGCTCTTGTCTTGTTTGTTATTTGATTGCAATAGTTTTAGAGTCGTCGCAAAATAAAAGGCCCGTTTTGACATTTGTTTTTCCGACGTAACTAGTGATGTCACCGTACGACTCGGTACTCGATACTCACAATAAATCGATTGATCGATTTGAATATGTATTGTAAAGTGGCATTGGATTAAAGTTTTGATTAGAAAATTTAACTTAAATTGGTAATTGTAGGTATTTTGAAATTATACAATGTTACGAAAGGTCAATTTTCTTTCATTTAATGTTTTTGTTACAATAACATTCACTCAATCATAAAAAAAAATCGAGAAAAAGTGAATCTTCAGTCAATCATTTTCTTCAGATGATGAAGACGAGCCATTCTATTGAAATCAGTGTTGCCATTGTTTACGGCTTTGAGCTCCTAGGTCATAATTTTTAGTAAAGATCACTAAACAGCTGGTGACATTCAGTAACCCCCGGGCCACATTAGCGGGCGAAGGTTCGTGTCGCGATTTCGCGATAAAAAGTTCGAGTTCGTGTAACCACGAACTACGTGGCCACACTAGACCAAATTATCGCGATAAAAACTTCGGGCAAACTATGTCGCGCAACTCTGAATTTGGCGGGAAAATGAACCAAGAGCGCAAAAAAACAAAAAAATAGAGGAATCGTTTGCTTTGTATTGTATGTCTGTAAATAATTATTGAAATGTCACTTGTCAAAATTGACGTCCATTTCAGAAATTTCAAAGTACGAAGTGTAGACACTTGCACGAACACGAACTCTGACGCGATAAAATCCTTTCATCTGCGCTAGTAGCATAATTAATTGTTCTAAATAAAATAAATAAAACCGGCCAAGTGCGAGTCGACCTTAAAAGAAATTATCTAGATCGATTTATTTTTTCCTTAACCGATTATTAATAGTCTGTGGACAATATGAAAAAATAGTTATGCACAGCACTTAGCTGAGTGAGCGATACCCATCAATGAAAAATGCAATTACCTTCAGAACATTTCGATCGGTAAAAAAGAGAGAACTTCATGGGCATGAACTGTCAAAACGGGCCTTTTAAATTGTGACGACTTTAATCTATACTAGATGAAAACCCGGCTCCGCTCGGGTGAAATTTGAATCATAATACACTTGTAGGTAGACTGTGTAGCCAATAGCCATTATTTCGAATCACTGTTTATTATTATTATAATACAAAAATAGGTAGGTACCTAAGTGATGGCAATCACAATAACTGAAATTATCTGCAAGAATATATCCCTGCATGGCGTAAAGAACTTAATAAGTCCAAAATAGCAATTTTGCAGGGCGGCCTCCAAAATCCGTTTTTATCTTGAATATGCATGATTATTTTAAAAGTGGTTGGTGATTTTTCTATTGATAGGAATAACCATCCTTAACTACGGAAAAAAGTTTCAAATTTGACGACCGGATAGCCTAGTGGTTAGTGACCCTGACTATGAAGCTAGAGGTCCCGGGTTCGAATCCCGGTAGGGGCAGACATTTGTATGATGAATATGAATGTTTGTGCCCGAGTCATGGTTGTTGTATGTATTTAAGTATGTATTTATCTAAATTATATAAGAATGTTTATCCGTTGCTTGGTACCCAGAGCACAAGCTTTGCTTAGTTTGAGACTGGATCAATTGGTGTAATTTGTCCCATGATATTTATTTGTTTATTATTATTTATTTTTCCGTCGAGCCCTATATTTTCTAAAAATAAAAACATTTTACTCAGTCAGTTGAATCTGTGGTACACGATGAAATTTGTAGCTAAAAGAAGCAACGGCTAAGTGGCGCCGTCTGTAGATTGTTTGTGTTACTACATTGTTCATTTTTTTAGTATGCTCTAATTCGAAAACCATTTGGACGAAAACCATCAAATAACCGATTTATCTTGTCCGATTTCAAAAATACTTTACGATTGCAGATATTTTTCTAAAAGTACTTTTGACCTTTGTTTGATCTAACGACCGGGTTTTATGTAAGAATCGGGCATTAAATGTTTGTCACAAAAATGAAAAAAAAGTTTAGCTACGGTATCTGTCACGCTATCACTGTCACATCTACATCATAACATTACATTCTGACTTAACCTACAAACATTTGAAAAAAAAGCAAATTCAAAGTAAAAAACTGTAACAAACAATGGATATTTATAAAAACATGTTTTCTGTCGGGATGCAACAATGACTCGAACTATAGCCCCAACAAAATCATTGTGAATCAGAGAAGGTTTGCAGAAGAAATCGCAAGCAAATGTGGAATATTTCAAAGTTTACACAATGCATTGTTACGAAGACCATTTTAATGTAAGTAGGAAAGATGTGTCGGGGTGAAACAAAAAAGCAAAAACAGCACGGAAAACAACAACACCAACGAACGGAATTAATTTCGAACACGCGAACATTGTTGACATTAAACGTGAGTTTGCCGTTAAATTCACACACATCTACAGATCTATGACGTTGACATATAGACAAAACCTTTTTTTATATTTCTGTACGAAGGCGATTGGGATCCTGCCAAAATTAACAAATTATCAAACAGCGAAAAATATTTAAATTTATTATTAATAAACAAAGATACGTAGAAGCATAATATTCAAGTTAGTTTCTTAAAAAAGTCCATTCTATCAAATAAAGGTGTTAAAAGCACAGCTTAAACAAAATGAACAATGCCAATTTCAATAAAAATTACCATAGTAGTTTAGTAACACGAACAATCTACAGACGGCGCCACTTAGCCGTTGCTTCTTTTAGCTAGAAATGTGATGACATTTCTACTACAGATTCAAGCAGTTTTTTTTTTAATTTGATATGCATTGGCGTACTGCTTAACTGCCGTATAAGGGCCGAGTAGTGATGTAACGAATATTCGCATTCGCATTCGCATTCGCGAATATTCGCATATTTCTGGAATATTCGCATTCGCATTCCCATTCGAATGTTATGCGAATATAAAAAAAATATTGAGGGTATCTAGTAGTTGTTTAATTATATAATTTTCGCTGCCCGGTAAGGTAGATAGCCCCATTGGCTTGACGCTAAATTAAATAGCCCATCTGGCGACATAGAGTGGAATGACATCTCAATCAGATGCGTTCGTTCGTCTCAACTCGGCTATTCTAGGAACAAAAAACAAACGGAACGTACTTCGTTTGTACGGGACTGCCACCAAATGACTTTGGTGGCAGTCCCGTACAAACGAAGTACGTTCCGTGACCCAAGCCATAGACAAATGGTGCCAAATTTTAACAAAAACTGAATATTCGCATTCGCATTTGCATTCGCTAATGTCGAAAATATGACATTCATTACATCACTACCGCCGAGTGACTGAATAAAATGTTTTTATTTTTATAAAATATATGGCTCGACGGAAAAAATCGGAAACTTTTTTCCGTAGCTGAGGATGGTTATTCCTATCAAAAGAAAAATCACCAAGCACTTTTAAAATAATCATCCATTCCCAATTATTCTATTTTTTCTATGGTTATGTTGGCCAATCTCAGGTTTAAGAAAAATCGCACGGTGTATGTGCGCTAGCATGAAACGGAACGTTTGTCGCCCTCCGGTGTCAGTTTCGCGCTAGTCTGTGGTGTCCAATATGGCGACTGCGATTTGTCCATCAGCACCGTTAGAATTTTACAAAATACTCGACAATCCGAATTTTGCGGATACATGTTGTCGACTCGAAATTTTTATTTTTTCACGTTCTATCATTCGGGCAACGTTTCGATCGAGTCTACCGTAACCGGTCACGAAATTATTAATATAGATATATAAAATTCTAAACTGACTGACTGTTGATATATCAACGCACAGCCCAAACCACTGGACCTAGAGACTTGAAATTTTGCACACAGATACCTTATACAATGTAGGCATCCACTAAGGAAGGATTTTTGGAAATTCCCACGGGATAAGGAAAAAAACGGGATTTATATATTCGATTCCGAGTGACCCTATCTCAGTAACTATAATAACTAGACTCTTCAAATTTGATACACATGTAGGTGATTACAAAACTAAGAAACTAATTTCAGGATTTTTGGAAATTCCCACGGGATAAGGAAAAAAAACAGGATATAAATATTTAGTTCAACGAAATCCTATGAACTATAATTACTAGACTTTTCAAATTTGATACACAAGTAGATGATTAGAAAACTAAGAAACTAATTTCAGGATTTTCGGAAATTCCCACGGGATAAGGAAAAAACGGGATTGATATATTCAGTTCAAGGAAATCCTATGAACTACAATTAGTACTCTTCAAATTTGATACACAAGTAGAGATGATTAGACAACTAAGAAACTAATTTCAGGATTTTTGAAAATTCCCACGGGATAAGGAAAAAACGGGATATTATGTATTTAGTTCAACGAAATCATATGAACTATAACTACTAGACTTTTCAAATTTGATACACAAGTAGGTGATTAGAAAACTAAGAAACTGATTTCAAGATTTTTGGAAATTCCCAAGGGATAAGGAAAAAACGGGATTTATATATTCAGTTCAATGAAATCCTATGAACTATAATTACTACTCTTCAAATTTGGCATACAAGTAGGTGATTATATAAGTAAAAAACTGTTTTAAGGATTTTTATAAATTCCCACGGGATAAAGAAAAAACGGGATTTATGTTCAGTTCTACGGAATCGATTTTTCGTTTTACTGGTCGTAGAAAACTGAAATTGGGCCTTCAGGTTCCTTGGGGAGTGTAGGGGAGCACTAAAAAAGGATTTCCCGAAACTCTGACGCGAACAAACGGGAAAAAACGGGAATTTTCGTTTTACTTGTCGTAGAAAGTTGAAATTTTGCATGTAGGTTGCTTAAGGAGTGTAGGGAAGCATCAAGAGACAATTTCCCGAAATTCCCACGGGAACGGGAAAAACGGGACTTTGCGTTTTACTGGTTGTAGAAAGCTGAAATTTGGCATGTAGGTTGCTTGAAGATAAGGGAAGCTATAAGAGATAATTTTTCAAACTTCGTACCGGAAAAATTAATGTAAATTAAAAATTCCTACGGGAACGGGAAAAAACGGGATTTTTCATCTTACTGATCGTAGAAAGCTGAAATTCGGCACGCAGGTTGCATGGGGAGTGTAGAGGAGCATTAAGAGAGAACTTTAAAAAAAATCACACGGGAACGGGAAAAAAATGGGATTTTTCATCTTTCTGGTCGTAGAAAGCTAAAATTCGGTATGTAGGTTGCTTGGGAAGTGTAGGGGAGCTATAAGAAAAGTCTTTCGAAAATTCCCACGGGAAGGGGAAAAACGGGATTTTTCGTTTTACTGGTCGTAGCGTATATAGCTAAAATTTGGCAAGTGGGTTCCTTGAATATTGTAGGGGGAGCATTAAGAGAGCATTTCCCATTTTTTCAAATTTGTACGATATTTGTACGGGAACGGGAAAAACGGGATTTTGCGTTTAACTGGTTGTAGAAAGCTAAAATTTCGAAATGCAAAAGTTTATACTTTAAGTAGTTCGGAAAAAGGCTCTTTAACCGACTTCCCACGGGATTTTTCATCTTACTGGTCGTAGAAACCTGAAATTTGGCAAGTGGGTTCCTTGGGGAGTATAGGGGAGTATTAAGAGAGCATTTCCCGAAATTCACACGGGAACGAAAAAAAACGTGATTGAAATACTCCTGGTACATGCAAGCAAAGCCGCGGGCAAAAGGTATTTGTCAATAAATGAGTCTACGCGGACGAAGTCGCGGGCAAAAGCTAGTGGCCATATAAACCTTATAAACCTTCATGACCTTTTGGGTACGGAACACTAAAAAGACAATTATATCCTGTAAACATAGAAAAATGAAATAGATTAGCAAAAACCATTTTGTAGGTATTAATTTAATTATGAATAAGTACCTACTAATCATTTCTGTACAAAACGTAGGTAATGATTAATAATATCCCATCAAAAACAAAAACGTTAAACGAGAGTTAAGTTCAATATTATAATAATTAATTAGGATAGCTAAATTCCTTGATTGTTTACTTTATTGAGATTTAAATGAGTGTCAAGTTCAATGGTCAGTCCTGAAATTTATATTTAACAACAGAAAATATTTTGTAAGACAGAAAAAGAGAGAGAAACATTAATTTACTTATATATTCAATACACATGAATATATGAAAGAAATTGGTACCTACAATAGATTTGATAAAAATAAAATAATAAGAACACAAACTGGTCCTCTCTCCATTTAAGTTTAACCAGTAACGTAGTTATATAAGATTCTTGTGTTCTTTCTTGTTTTACTAACAATAATATGGACAATATTATTATTATATGTGGTCTGAATTAAATGATTTTTATTATTATTTTAATTATAGTAGGTATCCTAAGTTACAAGAAGAATATATGATATTTCAAATTGTTATAAAATATTTAATGTATTAAATTTAGGACTGACCATTGAACTTGGCAGGCAATCATCATCACGCACGCACCAAGGCATATTATCAAAATATTGAACTTGGCTCTTATTTTACATCTATGTTTTTCACGGGTTTAATTTACAGGAAAAACTTATCTGGTGCTATTATTGGATCAGTCAGTATAAATTCGCACTCAAAGCTGAAAGCTTGTGATATTGGAATAGAAGAGAACTTTTGGAATTTTAAGTGTGAAAAATAAAAAATAAAAAAATGAGTGACGAACAGTTTAAAAGGGCCTTTGATGAACTAGTGAAACCAAAAGATATGTTTAATGTACGGGTAAAACCATATTCAGAAAATATCGATTCAATCCTACGGAATTTACCAGAATATATGAGATACGATAACGATCGGTCACTAGGACGTATGTTAGAACCACCGGAATTACCAGAATTTATAGATCCGCAAGAATTCAAACCCACAATAACGATACCGATTGAAGAACTATCGAAAATTTCACCAGAAATGAAGTTTGGTATCTTTGTAAGTACTTATACCGAATCATACCAATCCATACTATGTAGGCACTGTGTCATTATATTAACTCGAAGTAATTCATCAGGTGGTTGGTTTAGTTTTACACAGAGCTCCTTTAATTTTTTTTTTGTACTTGACAATCATGTTCCGGAAAATCCCGATAAGAGAATTCTTCGCAAACAAAATGGCGGGCAACCAATATTCATGCATCATTTCAAACCATTTGACACAAGACACTGTTTAAATTTTACTCAATTTTCATTACAGGTTTTAGCGTGCATAGTAGTTGGTATTATACTGTGCTGTATCACCGTCTGCTGCAAAAAGAAACTCCACATTGGGGGAAATCCGAATTTAATCGCCCTCGCAGTCGCAACCAGTTATTGCTGAAGCATTTTCTGATTAATACTTAGCCATAGTACCTACACCAATTTGAAGGAGTGTTTCGATAATTTTCCTAAAATATTATTTACTTGTAGAGTCGTCGCAAAATAAAAGGCCCGTTTTGACATTTGTCTTCCCGACGTAACTAGTGATGTCACCGTACGACTCGGTAATCGATACTCACGATAAATCGATTCAAGTTTGCATCAGTATTTGATCGATTTGAATATGTATTGTAACTTAACTTAAATTGATATTGTAGGTATTTTGAAATGATACAATGTTAGGAAAGGTCAATTTTCTTTCATTTAATATTTTTGTTACAAAAACATTCACTAAATCACAAAAAAAATCGAGAAAAAGTGAATCTTCAGTCAATCATTTCCTTCAGATGATGAAGACGAGCCATTCCATTGAAATCAGTGTTGCCATTGTTTACAGCTTTGAGCTCCAAGGTCATAATTTTCAGTAAAGATCACTACATAGCTGGTGAAATTCAGTAATTAATTGGTGTAAATAAAATAAATGTAACCGGCCAAGTGCGAGTCGACCTTAAAAAAATATCTTGATCGATTTATTTTTTCCTTAACCGATTATTAATAGTCTGTGGACAATACGAAAATATCGTTATGCACAGCACTTCGCTGAGTGAGCGATACCCATCAATGAAAAATGCAAATACCTTCAGAACATTACGATCGGTAAAAAATAGAGAACTTCATGGGCGTGAACTGTCAAAACGGGCCTTTTAAATTGTGACGACTTTAACAAAGTTTTGTAACGTATCATAAAAAAACATCGATGAAAACGAAATTAAGTTAACACCGGAAGAAATATAAGTGATGGAAAATTTGTTGCCTAAATAATTTAAACTGACATTATTGGCCCATGTTAATTGACAACATTTCATTTTTATAACATCTGAAAATGTATATATGGTTCGAAAGCATTTTGGGGTCGTTCTCTCATTTCGTGCAAATCGCCTTTAATCGAATATTGTGAAAAATGTAATTGATTTTACGTGATGTTATTATTGCCAGCTTGTCACATAGTTGGTACGGTATTGTTATCTTCAAAAAGTGATACTAATAACTATGAGGTTTTTGTTTTATTAATATAAAATATCTATTTTTTTCATTCACATCGGGGCCTAAAGTCTGTTGATGTGATTTTGATCACAGTTTTAGAAAAACATCCTGAAAACAGAAGTTTTATTTAGCATTTAATCAAACACTAGTTGATTATAGATTCCAAAGGTAAAATATGAGAGGCTATAAGCCAACCAGAATAAAAATAGACGTTCCTAAATGTTTGTCACCAGCAGTTCCATCATTACCCGCGCGAGAAATGAATTGATATATATTTTGATGTACAACAAGCTTTTGAATACCTACCGCCAACTAAAACATCGTTCATTGGTCAGTCGAGCGCGAGCCACCCCGAGCGATGCGTATACGCAGCTCTCTATAGAAATAGCTACATTCTCTCGTGAGTCGAACGAGATTGTCACGTTTTCAGTTTCATCACCATCCAGCTACACAATCGGTAAGTACTTAAGAGAATTAAGTATGCTCTTTCTAATTTGTTGCGTTTGTAAACTATCTAACAGTTTGGAAGTTTAGTAAATTCAATGTCAATTACAAACTGAGTTAGTTGAGAAAAACTCTCAATATTTCATTCATATCCGTGTCATTACCTTCTTTTCCTTCCAAATTTGAAAAGGAGGGTAATGAATTATTTAAGATGGTAATGATTTAATCGAAATTGAGGGGCTTGGTCATGAATAGTTCGAAAAGGCAATGAATATATGGCATAGTTCTAACTGTAGCTTTAACGAAAACAATATTTTATATCTTCTATGTTTTTAAAAATAATACAATTTTAACATGGCTCGTAAACATTGACTCATGAACACAGTGATATGATAATATCAGTAATAGTGATAAAAATGAAACAGTTTAACCCCCGATGCATTGGATTATATATATTTTAGGTGTGTTATTGATGAATTTATATTTATAATCAAGCATTTTTTGAGGTATATAACCATGCTTAATGTATATATATATATTTAAATTTAGTTATATCAATAGTATTTTTTTATTGCAGCTTATAATTGTGGCTAAGCCAAAGAAGAAACAGTCTAAAAAAGATAAGTTAGCTAAAGATCGGCAACGCAAGAGAGAAAAATATGTAATTATAAAAAGTAACCCACAATTATAATGAGTTACAAAAAGAGATACAATGAGGAGACTTTTCGTCAAACTGTAAAAGTTAAAACACGAATTTGAAGATTGCGATAGCAGCACTTAAAAGAGGTGAAACAGCTTAAAACTGTAATAATACATTTAAAAGAAATAATAAACAATAAACGGAAGAAAAAGATGTAAAGAAGGTTTAATCAAGGTCAGAAATACCTAAACAAATATGCTGCAGTACTACCAATGAAAAATGTTTAGAAAGACATTGCTCATAAGATAATTAACTATCAAGAGTTTAGTAACGAAGAGAAAATCAATTATTATCAATGGCTAACAGAGAAACAAAAATACAAAGGAAAAGATGGCAAAAAAAACAACAACGAATGCTACAATTAAAAAGAAATAGAGGACAATCCACGGAATATAATTCAAAGTTTTGAAGAAGTTATACTGCCAAAGTTTTTGGTTCACACCAAAAACATTGTTGCACAGTATGCCTCGATTAAAGAACTAAAAAAAGATTCGAAAAATGACGAGATTCTCATACATATCGATTTTTAGCGAGAAATACTGCTTTCTGAAATTCAGACTTTCCATTTTGGAGGTAGTAGTAGTAAGCAGAAGGCAAGGGCTGCGAAAGGTAAATGTCAAAGTGACAGATAAGGACAAAAGATTGCTAAGTTAACAGAAGCCTACAGATATAGTGCGAAATGATTTTCAATTTCATTTCGTTGGATTCCATGCGGTTTTCAACTTTAACGACATTGGCATAAGGTTCTTATTTATAAATTTTTTTTATCTGACAGCTGCATTGTATACACGACTTTAATAACATATCACTAAAGTTGAAAATCGGACAAAATTTAACGAAATGTCATGGAAAATCATTTTGCACTACACCTGTACTCAGCGTTTATGAATAAGGGGGATAAAACCTATAAGATAACGTCTTCCGAGGGTCATAATATGTGTGCCTTCATTCATAATTTTTATATTGGATTTTTATGTCACATTTCTGATGAATAAATTATTAAAAACACATCGTTTTGTCATTACCATCCTAAGGTGAAATCACCTTCCTGTACTTATTTCATTTCCTTCCACTAGCAAATCATTACCATCTTTGCTAATTTCATTACCAGCGCGTACTTCATTACCAGTGGTCATATTTTATAGAAAGTAATTAACTAATTAAGGTGCCTTTCACATGCACATATTCAATATATGTTCAAAAACACATAAAATCTTTCAATTGTACCATTTCAAGAAAAAATATTTTTTCGAGAGAATTCCACCAATTTGCACGAAATGAGAGAACGACCCTTTGCCTCCTGATCACTGCAATATGTTTATATAATTTTAATATCGCTTATTATAAAAAATTAAAAGTAATTAAAAATATGTCCTGATTTTACCAAAACTACCACAGGATGGGTGAAATGCCTTTGCCTTTTTCACGAGAAAAAGTAAGCGACCATAATTTTGTATTTGACAACTTCAAAGTACAAGGGGGGCAACTCTGTAATTCTATTTTTGAAGTTCGTTGCATACCTTCTCTCTCACTCAAGTTAATGACTATATTAGTATGAGCGGAACAGCACGAAGCGAATATCGAAAATCGAATATCGGAGAGTAAGGCCTGACATTGTCAATTTGAAATTGACGTCGGTTTTTTTTCTATACAGAAAAGACAAAAGGATAAGTGTTTATTCTGTGATAGTTTCGGAGTTACGCCTTTTTAGAATAAGCAAAAATTAATAAATTAATTATAAATTAAATACAAACCCTAGCAAAAAAATTAAACTTCCAACATGTTCATCTTTTCAAACAAAATACAGAGAACCATTAAAACTATAGGCTCAGAAATATGAAATGTTGTCAATTGGGCCCAAGCCTAACGGCCTATCTTACGCCCGCCATTAAGGGAGAATAGAATAGGTTCGATATAGTGGCATCTCTTTTGCGACCGTAAACGTAGAATAGAATGACTGCAGCTCTGAACGAAAGTAATCGTGGTTCGTTCGTATAGGTAATATCTCTCTCTATCACACTTGTATATGAGCGATAGAGAGGGAGATACACGAACGCACGACTGTTGCGTTTCGCGGTAGCCGATCTCGAATCACCTAGCTTATTACGTAGGTCGCTCGCAATCGTAATCGTGTTCATTTTGACAGTTCAAGTATGGGCTGATAATTGGCATCGGAATCAGCTAACTGTCACATTCATACAAGAACTGTCAAATCAAAATGAAAACGATGGCGATTGCGAGCGAGTTACGTAATAAGCTAGCAGCTCAGTCTTCGACTTCATGCTTCTACTAGAGCCTCAGTGGTAATTCCTTACTTACCGCCCGTAATACACAATGACCCCCACCCCCCACCTGCCCCCCTGCCTACCTACCTGTGATTCCCCAAGTCTTGCAGGTGTCCATGGGCGATGGTGATTACTTTCCATCAGGTGACCCGTCTGTGGCGGCGTCCAACTTGTCACATATATATGATTATGCATCTCAAGTTAAATTAATAATTTGATCAAAGTATAAAGGTTTATTTGAGTATCTGCTTCGCTTTTATAATGGAGCCGCTACAATGTATATGCCAAGGTTCAGATTAAAGGTCTATTATGAGCATTATAAGTAAGCAATATCAGTGTGAATATTGAGGGCAATTGTAAAAGTAATATTGTGAACTCATACCTCAATATAAATCCTGTAATGTCTGCACTCTTCAGCAATTATCTCAATCAGGTGCTATGCTCTATACAAGGTGTCCAAATAGGTGACACGTGCTACCCCATGTCCACCACCTGTTGTAAGAATAAACACTATGACTTCAACCGTAGTTGAAGCCACACACATGGCTGCCAACAATTATCATCTAAGTATCAACGCTAAGTTTCCAAACCTGGTTGGCTAAACCAACCCACTTTCAGTTTCAAACACAAGGAGAGGTGAAACCACATACTCCAACAGACTGCCATCACAATCCCATGCAAACTATATTTGCATGTATGAGCAGTACATAAACCAGAGATCTCATGAGCTGCCATAACAATCCCATGCAAGCCACACTTGCATGTATGGGCAGATTTCAAACACATATTCCTATAGGCTGCTATCACAATCCCATGCAAGCACCTCTTGCATGTATGAGCAGATTTTCAACCACATATTCCTATAGGCTGCTATCACAATCCCATGCAAGCAAATCTTGCATGTATGAGCAGAATTTCAACAGGATACCAGAAACTTAGCTTTAACACACAAAGTGCAGTACACAGGCAAATCATTTAGAGATACAGGTTAGGTCGGAACCACTTAGCCACTTAGGAAAACCACTTAGCTTTCAGATCCGCTCAGGAGTCCAGACATCACGAACTTGTTAACTCTTAATATTGAGAATGAGAATTTGAACTATGCAAAGAATGTGAAACAAATGACAGCTGCTTACCATAGCCAATTATAGAATTGGCGGGAACTTGAATCTTCAGATAATGTTGCTATGTACAAATATTTACAGTTCGCGATACTTCGCGACACCGTCTGCTCGTTTGCCCCCTTATATAAAAAAAAATAATAAAAAAAATGTATTATTAAGAAGTAACTAGTTAGGTAGATAATAATAACGTAGAATACGTAGATATATATGAGTTATTCGTCCGTGGCTAAGTTTATCGCTCCTACTTACATAGCAGTAATGTAAAGTACTTGCTCTAGCTAGACTCTCGAAATTACCAAATATGAACACTAAATTAAACACGAGCAGAATCAACGTCACAAAGTAAGCACATAAGTACCTACGTAAAGTACGCACTCTGGTACCAATTCGGTTCGCAGAGCTCTAAATGACTTAAAGTCGTCACAATTTAAAAGGCCCGTTTTGACAGATCACGCCCATGAAGTTCTCTATTTTTTACCGACCGAAATGTTCTGAAGGTAATTGTATTTTTCATTGATGGGTATCGCTTACCCAGCTAAGTGCTGTGCATACCGATTTTTTCACATTGTCCACAAACAATTAATAATCGGTTAAGGAAAAAAAAATCGATCTAGATAATTTTATTAAGGCCGACTTGCACTTAGCTGGTTTTATTTATTTTATTTAGACCAATTAATTACTGAATTTCACGAGCTGTGTAGTGATCTTTACTGAAAATTATGACCTTGGAGCTCAAAGCCGTAAACAGTGGCAACACTGATTTCAATAGAATGGCTCGTCTTCATCATCTGAAGAAAATGATTGACTGAAGATTCATTTTCTAATCAGAACTTTAATCCAATGCCACTTTACAATACATATTTAAATCGATCAAATACTCATGCAAACTTGAATCGATTTATCGTGAGTATCGAGTACCGAGTCGTACGGTGACATCACTAGTTACGTCGGGAAGACAAATGTCAAAACGGGCCTTTTAAATTGTGACGACTTAAGTTGCAGACTATTTCAAATATCAATCGTATGGTCGCGAACTGGAATTAACTATGCAAATCGAATATCTCGTCGAGTGACAAGCAAAAGTCACTAGTTATTTAACTACATTCACATTTTTATATTGAATGAATAATAAACAGTAATCAACCTTATTTTGCTTTAAACATGAATCATCATCGTCATCATCATCATCTCCAGCCTATATATGTCCCACAGCTGGGCACAGGCCTCCTCTCAGAATGAGGGCTTGGGTTCCCACGCGGGCCCAGTGCGGATTGGGAACTTCACACACATCATTGAATAACTTCGCAGTTGTGTGCAGGTTTCCTCACGATATTTTCCTTCACCGAAAAGCTCATGGTAAATTTCAAATGAGATATCGCACATAAATTCCGAAAAACTCCGAGGTGCGAGCCCGGGATTCGAACCCACGATCCTCTGCTTGAGAGGCCGCAGCCCGGCTAGCACGACAGCGCACAAGAGTCGCGTCGCGCGCGAGATAGATTACCCAAGCCTTTCTAGAAAGAACAGTAAGAAAAAGACGGGCAACCTATCTCGCGCGCGACGCGACTCTTGTGCGCTGTCGTGCTAGACGTGCAGGTCATACCACTAGGCTACCACGGCTAAACATGGTTGAATTTTCATTTTTTTTTTGTGATTTTCTTGTCATTCGAAGATCTGTCAACGAACATCGATCATTACACGGATTATTTATTGATTTACGGTTAAATTGCAAACAATGGCAAGTGGCTCAACAAACCCCATTCGCGACCGTACCTACTGAAGTACTCGTAGGTAAGTACTTAACGTCTGAAGTTTACAGCTCATCAACTATTACTTACTCGATGGAACTTTGCGTCGGGAGGATGTCAGCCATTCACAGCCTTGAAAAGCTCAAGGAAGTGTTAGAAACTTGAAATGCCATAATAGTTCGAAAGCCTTGTAGTAGGAAGATATAGGTATTCGTAGATATCTATCATAGGTATAGGTATAGGTACCTAATTCGCGCGTGAGCTCCCAGAAATCAGGAGCTGGGGAAGCGGGGGGATATATGTATTGTGTGAGTGTGACGTGGGCCACTGATCACTGATACATTGGGGACAAAAAATCTTCTTCTTCTTAGCCTTTCTCTACCAAGTTCTTGGTGTAGGCCTCCTTCAACCGCTTCCATTCCGATCTATTTTGTGCAGTGAGAGTCCAGTTGCTGCCCGCTACTCTTTTAATGTCGTCTTTCCATCTCATCTGTGGTCTACCGACTGGTCTTTTACATTCCCATGGCCTCCAATCCACAACACAAAAAATATCCCACATGTATACATTATATTGTTATCCTACTAATATTATAAATGCGAAAGTTTGTGACAATGTGAGTGACGATGTGAGTGAGTGTGTATTTTTGTTCCTTCTTCACGCTAAAACGACTGGTCGGATTTGGATAAAATTTGGAACGAAGATAGCTGGTACCCTAGATTAAAACATAGGCTACTTTTTATCCCGGAAAATTGCATAATTTCCATGGGATAGCGATAAACTTAAAACATTGCTATTTCTACGCGGACGAAGTCGCGGGCAGATGCTAGTACAATATATTGGGTCGGCGACATGTTTAGCGAAACCGGCCGATTTAGCCTGACATCTAGCGACATCGTGCGACTTGATGATGATGATGGGTGGGGACGCCTGGCTGGGTCAGGCGGGCTGTCGATCCTCTTCAGCGATCATTCAGCCCAGTTCCCCTTGGCTGGAGCCGCCGGTTACTGTCCCAGCGGCGCTCCCACACAGCAACTCTCCTCAAATCTCCTTATTCTCCTGCCGAACGAAAGGACATCTTTAAGTTCGATATCTCTAAGCTCGTCCTCCCTCAGTTCATCGCTCCCGAATGCATCTCGCCGCGCTGCCTGCATGACACACTCGGTGAGGACGTGTTTGCTAGTCTCCTCCTTCCCACAGGTCTTATAATGTGAAATTCGATTTTCGAAGTTCGTTTGGTGGCGTTCCGCTCATACTAATAGACATTCATTTGAGAGTGAGAGGGATGGTATGACACGAACTTCGAAAATCGAATTTCGGAGTAGCCCCCCAGGAGCATCGCGCGACTTATGTCCCTTATGTAATGTACGCGATAAACGTGTCGCGCAATGTTGCCAGACATGTCGAGCGAAAAAATAAATTCTGCGTCGAAATATCGGGTGCTCAATAAAGGTAATCGCGGTTCACATCCCGTTTATAATATTTCGAATGTCGAGCGAAGTCCGGCAATGTCGTACCACTTCATCCGACGTCGCTGGCGACACGTGGCGCAGGACATTTTGTTCCCTAGTGTACCTGCTATCCGTGGCTTAACCCCGCACTCCGCACCCACCTAGTTTTGGCAATGTTGTGAATTTCTTCAGCAACCTTTTCATCAGCGATCTCACTTAATTGTTTCTTAATATTATTCTTCTGAGCTCACACGCGGACTGTATAGATATTAGTTGGAACAGATTGGGACTTTAAGGTATGGCACACAAATTACAACGTCAAAAATCCACCCAGGTACCTACGAATATCACATCTCAATCTTTAAATTGCAATAGGTAGGTACGTGACCGCTGAATAGCGTAAAAAGTTGCCCAGTTTCTACAAATTCACGAGCTTAAATTATTATGTCTGGAATTAAGTAGGTAATTATGGATAAATATTCGTGGCGGGATATATTGACGTAATTTTCTACGTACAGATTCACGTAAAAACTTATCAAAAGTTTCTCTACAAATTTGCCTTGGTACGAAATTGAGAAGACATAAAAAGTAGCACTTATTCCCTCGCATCGTAAATGAGGATTTTGTTGCTGAGCCTGAATAGTGGCTTTGTTAACGACCATACTTATAAGGGCCCAGCACACTCGATTTTCACGTCGACATAAAGCATTATATCCCCTTCAAACTAGTAACTAATAGCTATGTGTGAGAGGGAGCCATGATTACCGGTGATAAATGTTGTGTGCTGGAGCAACCAGATGTCCAAGTTTAAGGTCACGCTAAACATGATACGGTTAGCGACAAGCGTGTCGATTAGCTATTTGGAAAGTATAATATAACAAATAAAGAAAGAGCCAACGTTTTGAAAACAATTAAGCGATAAGACCGCCTATTGTATACTTTGTTCTTTGTTTCTGTATTGTTTTGTACTGATTTGTGGTGTTCAATAAAGAGTATTTGTATTGTATTGTATTGTATTGTAACAATCCTAAGTACTAATAAGTTTGTGAGGATGTGACGATATGAGTGAGTGTATGTTTGTTCCTTCTTCACGCTAAAACGACTAGACGGATTTGGATAAAATTTGGAACGAAGATAGCTGGTATCCTAGATTAAAATATAGGCTACTTTTATCCCGAAAAATTGCATAGTTCTCGCGAGATAGCGATAAACATGTCTATTGCTAATTCTACGCGGACGAAGTCGCAGGCAGAAGCTAGTAATAAATACTCGCAATATATCTTTAGCTCAAAAATTAAGGTTTGCAAATTGATATGACTCATATGACCTGATATGGCATACTTACTTATTGCATAAGAAGATAGTTACTAAGGTATTATATTCTCTTTGGTTATCTAAAAATGACTTTGTCTAGCTAGAAGCTGTCAATGTGTCGGTGGATACTTTTGTTTCGTAAGCAAGTAAGTCTTATCCTAGCTATGCCTCAGTCGTATCCAAATTAAAATAAATAACCTATATGATATGATGAGTCCCCAATACAGGAGACAGTTCTGCTAGTGCTGTAGGCTAGTTTTATCTAATGCTTATTTAATATTTGAATCCTAACAGTTAAGTACATTACATCCAAAATTTTCTTATGATTTCGGTAGGACACTCCAACGCAGCGCTTGAGCTTGATATTACATACATCCTAGTCCTAGACTTGACTCTGAATACACGACTACTTTGTATTTAGCAATCTTGTCAGGTTAAGGGTGCCATAAATAATTTACTTTATTACGTAATATAACCGCCGTAACTGCGGAAAAATTACGGTCATATAAATTAAGGTGCCTTTTCAGGGTTTGCATGCGTTAATCGCTTACAGGATGAATAAAAATGCTGTTAAAGAGTGTAATGTATCATGTGGTTGATTCTGCTTTATTATAAACTGGCTGTAACCCGCGACTTCGTCCGCGAAGAATTCCTGTATCGTTATCCCGTGGAACGCAATTTTCTGAGATACTGAGGTACCTAGTAAAAAGTAGGTACTAGTCTATTCATTAACCCGTCAAGCGTCCCAGAGACTACATTAGTCGCTAACTTTTTCGGGCGGGAAATGTCCTAGAGACTGCATTAGTCTCTAAGCGTATCGGTGTCTTCGGTGTTTTTTCTACGCCGGTTATTGTGATTGGTTGACTTTAAAATATGTTGTGAGCCAATAGCACTTATTACTGCGTATAATTTGAATTTTCTACCAATAGGAATTAGGGAACAAGACCAGAAAGTGTCAAAATAAAATTCCGCGACTCACCCGTCAGCCATTACTGTGAAACGACCCGAAAAGAGTGAACGTAGTTGGAATAAAAATGTCGAAACAATAAGTGATTATATCATGTATTGTATTTCAAATTACTGGCAATGAAATAGCGATTCTGTTTTACGTATTTGTTTTGGCCGCACTATAAATTAAATAGTGAAAAAAACGTTGAAACTTTTGCGCGCCATGACAGCCGTGCGGTAGAAGTTTATGAGCTGCGTAAATAAATACTTATTGTGAACTAATTATAAGTTGTTATGTGGTTAAATTATGTAAAATCAACGCGTAAACTTTCAAGCGACATGTAAGTGTATATGTGATGTGATATGTGATAGTAATTTTTATGAAATTTGCGAGTGAATTTGTGACGGGCCGGAAAAAAACAACATCTTGGAATTGAAAAAAATATTTTTCTATATTACAAGTAAGTCACATTATTGAATTATATAGCATCATATGTAAAATTTTATTAGCTTTCTGACGATGTATATACATTTCATGATAATTATACCTAGGGTAGGTTCAATTTCTACTGTCTGCGAGAAAATGGAGATTTTTATTTTGTATGGGACATTTACGGCATCTGTCACTGCGGGGCCCCTGACGCTTGACGGGTTAAGTTACTCTTTTCTACCACCTGCTTTGACGAAATAAAAAGTGAATGCAAAATTCTGCGAACTACAAAGTGAGATCGGGTAAACCTACGCCTCAAGTATGTGCTCGTGTGCGTGACAGTAAAAAGTTACGCGTGGGAGAACCCGCTTTACTTTGGGGAGTCAGATACGTGGACGTGTGTGTGTTTGTGTGCAACTCTATGCAAGCTCTATTCGCAGAACTCCGTCTTTACTTTTTATTAGTCCTAAGACCACCTGTAGCTACACCTACAGATTAAATTTGTTTCTTTGGCAGCTAAGCTGTGCTGTTAGTCATAAATTTGGAACAAACGCGTAATTTATTACACATTTAACATCATAATTTAGCTTATTCGGGTCAGGAAATTTTAAATCTTTTGTGAAATTTACATCATAAAAATCTCTCTGAACATAATACGCCCGACACGTTATGACTCGTTAAATTAACACAATACAAAATTGAGCCATCCTGTAAATACTAATTTTTCCTAAATTTTAGGGTCAATATAAGGCATGCTAAAAACTTGTAAGGACCCTACCTACTACCTAAACAGGTTAGGAAGTTATACTTAGGGCCCGTGACACACCACTTTTGACCAATAGAGAACACGTGTTAGTTTTAGTTTGCGTGCCCACCTTGGGAGAGTCCCATTAATCTCTGTGTCTTCTAACTCGGGCATACAATAGGCGCATTTTCCGCGCGTAAAAAAGTACCTTCCTACTCTTTGATTACCTACCGTTGCTATTTATTTTAATATGAATCACATCAACACCAAGTAAGAAACTTAAATAATAGCGATGAAACAGGTCCTTGGAGTAAGAGTTTTCAATGATTCACGGGTACGTTCATTCGAAATATTATAGACGTGATATGAACCGCGAACTGCTCCGCGATATAATAATAAAATATAATATTTCGAAGGTCCTTGGAGTGTTAAATTAGTTTTTCCAGTTTCATTCCAGTAACATTTTTATGATAAAATGTATATATTTTCCCAATATTAAAAGTCAAAGCTCTAACGTTAGCGTTACAGTCAAATTCGTGCATAATGTAGATGTAGTAAGGCAAGCAATATCCGTTTAGAAGGACAGATTTCACTTGCAATAACGTGCGCAATTTCGTTATGAAAGTAAAATGTGCTACCATACTAGGTAGTTCTATGTTACAAAGTTAGGGCTCGTTTAGAGCGAAAACTTTAAACATTTTACTCCACATGTTTGCACCAACACCGCAACAAGTTTACTGTAAATCATTATCATATATTCTAGACAATGGAAACATAGTGAAATGGGCTGTAAAGTGAGACATTGTTTGTTTCAGTCCGGTATAGGCAAGACTTCAGACCTTAACATTGTAAACTTATTGTAAAATTTGCTGTTGCCCGCAACTTCGTTCGCAATGAATTTGTTTATCGCTATCCCGCAGGAACTATGAAATTTTCCGGGATAATAAGTAGCCTATCCTTTAATCTGGGGTATCTGTTATCTCTGATCCAAATTTGATTCAAATCCGTCCAGTCGTTTCAGCGTAAAGAAGGAACAAACATACACACTCACTCACTCACTTACTCACTCCTCACATCCCCACACTCACAAACTTTCGCATTTATAATATTAGTAGGATTGTTAAGCTACCAAGAGGTAGGTTTATCTTTCGCTTTTAAAATAAGCACTCCTGATTTTTGAACTTTAATTTTTGAACAAGAACTAGGTACCTAGTTATTACAGTACTTCATGAACTTTTCAATAGACACTTTTCTACGGGGTTTCAATTCGCGAAGTTGAACAACACAAGGACTAAAGTGCAGGGAGTAGGTACTTCGGAACAACACTGAACTTTATTCGCTAGCATGAATAATCAACAAGTTTATATGTGTTGCCGTCGCTGGTTTTTGTTTCGAGTAGTAAGATGTGGCTGAAACGTGAAAGTTTTATTGAAGCACACTGTTCGTACAAAGTTTGTGCGATACCTCAGCTGAGATACGTGTAAAATAACATTGTTGTTACATGAATATGGTTGAGGCTATTTGTTCGGGCAAACGTTTCTTGAAGTACCTATTTTGTCTGTGAATTTTCTGAACCGAAACAATGTGTAAGAATCTCACATAAAATCAGTTTCTGGCAAAAATTATATTTTGCTGACTGTATTTGCATTGTCAATCGGACCAATCGTTGAAGAGTTCCTAGCTGGTCACCAGAACTCCATTACCAGATTATTGTATTGTCGTCCGACTTACTCAAGTATTTCTAGCTTCAGCTCAATAGGTTAAAGATATCTGCGTCAAAATTGAGAAGCAAGAGTCCACTCGGACAAACATACTTACATACATACACATACGTTACATACATACATAAATACATGCATCCATGTGTAACTCTTTATTGTACATAAAACACATGAAAAAGATGAATACAGACAACACAAATGCTCAAAGGCGAACTTATCCCTAAAAGGGATCTGTTCCAGTTAACCTTTGAACGCTAGACAGGACATAAGTACGAGTATTAAGCAAGAGTAGACACACAGAAAAATTAAAAGAACCGATCGAAACCTAAAATAATCCTAAAAGCCTAAATTTTAAATAATGTAAGATATTAAACTACAAAATACCTAATAGATAATCGTGGTAGTTCCGCTGAAACGAATAAAGTCAAAAGAGTCAAAAACGTCCTTAGTTCAGTATTTGACAATCAAACATTCACAATAGGAATACCTACCTATACCTATAAAGCCATATTTGTCGCCGTCAATCCAAACTTCGCAAAATTATTAATAGGAAGTTATAATTTAGGATTTATGAACGATAGTCATAGAAAACAAATAATTAAACGTTTGACCTTTACTGCGAAGTCGGTATTTAGAGGCATTAATATTTTTAATGTCATGATCCGTCTGCACCTAAACCTATATCAATATTCAACACCGAGGTCCTTGATTTAAATTTTAAATAGTACCTACTTAAGTATACAAAACAATTTTCATCATAAATATCCCAATACTAATACTTCATGCAGATATCAATGAAAAATGTGTACTCGTCCAACATCTACTACCTAACTTCCCGTTCTAAGTACCTTTCTTATATCCCGTTGTTTTTCATTTTTTACGACACGTATTATCTAAATTGAGAAGATAATATCGTTTTTAATAGGTAATTTATTATATCCCGACGTCCCGTTATGGTCCAGAAACCATGAGGCTAGTAAAGGGTTCGAAACCTAATTTATCCGAGCCATTAACTTTATTTTTTTCTTTTAAATTAGTGTAACTTTCAATCTAACTAGACTCGTGGTAGCGTGTCAAACAAAACAAAAAGAAACTGATGACGCAGCAGTCGTTTACGTACACGAACCACTTGGTGCCAGTTTTGATCCATTCAAAATTCAAAATTTACCACCAAACCTACCTTTTGGAACACTCAGATATTGAGCCAGGAATATAAAAACAATAACTATAGGTATATGAATTCTTTGACATTTAATTTTAAGTGATGATGTAATTTTATATTGAATGATCAAATAAACATAAACATAAACATACTCGTATGTAGGTAGTATATGAAAACCAGTAACTTTCTAGAGAACTTGATTAACCAAATATAAAGTAACTTGTTTGTGAAAACTAGTCAAGTGAAACCTTGATCATCAATTTATCCTAAGTTATCTGTTTTTGTATAAGTAAGTAAGTTGAGGGTTCAAATTTAATAATAATACCTAATAATAATAATATACACCTACATTCTCATCTTTGCTCCCATTTTCACATTTTATGTTTTTGATGGGATTAATTCACATAAAAAATATGTAAATCAAAAACTTACAGCGTTAAGAGCGATCTTCATCGATGCTCTTGCTCTTCAATTCAACTCATGTATAATTCTGACCCCATACTAGTTTGGGATCATATATTTTTTAGGCAAATAAGTAGTCTATTTTGTATGCTATCCACCGGGCACAGTGCCACCCGCGGTCAGGACCCAGCCCAAATCCTGTTGAAATACGACGTGCATTTGTAAATAAAACCTTCAGATTTGAAATTTATTTTTAGACGTTCGCTATTTGCAATAGTGGCAATGCCTGAGCCGATGTTCGTTGTTTTAATGCAAATTGTTAAGAATTTGTGTACCTAGATACTTATTGATTGGAAATTATGTTTACTTAAAAAAAAATGATGTAAGGAAATAATTATAAGTAAGGCAGGTGCTCCAATTCTGGTCAGGGGCCAGTTTTGGCCATTTTCAACTTTAAATTGAGTTTACTAAGGTATAAACGACTTGACAAATCTATGATCTTGAACTGGCCTGAACCGGGGTACCTGCCCTATCAAGAAAGCCGATAAAAGATAGGCCGTGGAATACTCTTAGGTAGCTCCTTACAAAATCAAAGCTTTAAAAAGCGCTAACCTAACCCTAAGGTGCCCTAATTGAAAAGGTCAATACACGCTCTACATAACCTAACTTAAAGTACGATATACTGAATAGATATATAACAGGATCTAGGCCCTTACATTATGTAAGAGACTTTTTCTCGAGCTGGGAATAATGCCCTAATAAAATCTCCCCAAGGCACAATAGCAATAAATAAACCTTTATCGAGACAGCTATCGGTAAAATGTGATGCAACGGTAGAAAACCTATCTACCTGGAACAAAACTTCTTGTTTCGTGGGTCTAGTTTACCACTTGTTGGAATAGCACAATACTTTGTATGGTATACTAGTATAGGTGCATTGGTCATCTCGTAATTATTTATTAATCTACTCCCTTGCCTTCCATACCGCAGTGCTGTAGCCTGGAGTTCGCAGCCGGCAATAGAGAATGAACGCTGCTGCCCACTCACGTATCAGGTCCCTTATTTGCGAAAATCTGATAATGATCTCAGCCTAATCCAAGTTAACGCACGTCTTCTTGACTGCCTGACGCTTGTCATCATTTCAAATTTGTCTAAATTTTTCCAGTTTTCGGTAGTTTTAAATTTTGGACGTATGAGGTTTATTCTTTACATTTCATATCATACCAAATATTGTTATTTAAAACAAACGAATGTCATTCGTAAAGTAAAACATTTGTGTCAGTAGTAAGTAGAAGTACAGTCAGCCCCACCGTTCGCAGGCAAGTCGAGTCGCAGGGGACAATAGATAAGTAATGGAAAACTTTCCAAAGAGCTTTGCTGTTTAACGGGCGTGTTTCTCTTACAAGTCATTGACTTTAATGACGACTGGGGAATTTCATTAGAGAATGAGGCGAAACGCAGCGGTACGCTTACTTGCCGAGATATTATTTAAATCGAGGAAAATTCTCACAAAATTTGTATGTACCGAGAGCCCTAATAGCTATAATTTAGTACTTAGCTTAATTCCGTTTTGGGTCTGTTCTAGAACCTACGAAACTACAGTTTAAATATGTTTAAACTTTGCAGCATTTAGCGTAGATTTATAGCGCCTGCTGATCCTTAAAAGAGAATACAATTAGCACATTTAAAATTACAGATAATGTTTTCCTTTTTTGGTCGCTTTGTATCTAACTATACTTTAGACATAAGTACCTACTACTTTTTTATTGCAATAAAATATTTCAACCCCGTTGATTTTCCGCTTCACCCCTAAACTTTCGCCACATGCGAAATAGGTAAACTATTTTCAGGAAAGAACTTTAAAGAACGCTCCAGCGGCTGGTTAGCGTCGGACGGGCGGTAAAACTAAGCTCTGGAAAGTTTCAGATCTGCCGATATTTACTTGATCGTGATTAATGACGGCATTGTCTTGGCCGGTCTTTAGTCGAGACCGTCTGGGTTTACGGGGTTTTAACGACCGGAGCCGGGGGAGCGGGATCATGCAGCATTAATTCCTGCCTTGCAGTTTGACAGCCGAGCGCGCGTTTGACGGAGCGCGCACGCATCCAAGTGACCGGGTTTTTTGACGCGCGGAAAAGTTGCGGAGCGTTCAGTGCTGTGGCAGTGCTTTATAAGTTGATTCAGAACCGTCTTCCTACAAGCATTCATTTTATACTTAGCATGATTAATCAGTTGGAAACGAGAAAGCTATTTACATAAATTTGTTGAATGTAATTTTTTTGTTCTTTGGTGAAAGTCTTTTCGGGGAATAAAGTGGCTCAAAATAGCACTACGATAAAATATGGAATTGATTGTCTGTTGCTATGAATAGCAGAAGCAGTAAGATGAACTTGAAATTGAATAACGACGTTCGACAGCCTGTAAGAAGAACGAAGGTTAAAAAACATCCATCAACGATCAAGGTATGAATTTAACATTTTTATTTTTATTATAGTAGGTAGTATAATTAAAACTTTTGAAACTTTTCACTGTTAAAAATGCGAAATGTGAAATGTCGCGTTCATTACCAGGACTTTTTGATCACGGCCATAACAAAGTTTAGAACAAAGCTTTGTTCACGTGAATTTTAAAACTATCTTAATTAGTCATTCGTTAAAACATAACTTTTTGTTAAAGTAAATGACCGGATTATTAATGCACATATGTTTTAGCAAAACTTATTATCTAACATTTAAATTACGTACATAAAGTCGAATTCAATCTCAGATTTGATGACAATCATCAATATGGAATAGACAGATTTTGCGGGAAATTTTAAAATCTTGTTAAGTATAATAATTTTAGGCCAAAGCCTGACAGACTGATAGGTTTCCTTTGCTCTTTTAGCACAAACACCAAAACTCAATCCAAAATGCATCGGCTCCGACGAGTGCAAACAACTAATTCAGTATTCGATACGACGACACAGAAACGGCGCATTCCCAAATGTACCTCATCGAAATCCATTAGCTAAAACAAATGAACCAACAGTTGATCTCTGAATATTCAGGTAAGAGGCAGGCTGTGCCGTGATTCAATCACACCACTGATTGACTGGTTAGGCTCAGGAGACCAGAGGGAACATCCTAACCTAATAATACCCTAACGAAATTTACTGAAATAACAGCGTTAAGTAGAACCTGATTGAGCTAAGCTAAAATAATAAGGCATTTGGTCCGCTTCGCGGCTGATAAAAATGATGCTTATTTTGCGGTTACGCGGGCTAAGGACGACTCGATTGGGAATTTTGCAATCTATACTCGTAAGTATTCATTTCCCAAGTTCTATTTGAAAGTAATTTGCTAAAAGGTTGCATGTTTTTTTTCATATACTGACTTTAATTTCTACAAAATGGTGTAATAAATTCAATTACGTCAGCCATTTAACGGATGCGTCATTGTTTATTTTCATAGGTTTATAAAATTTGACTTGGATGTTAAATGTAAGAGAAGAATTAATTTCATCTCAATCGTGCTACACATGTGTTGGTGTTGATAAAATTAGATCTTGCATAAACTGAATTAATCACTAGCAACGGTCCTCTTTCATATATGTATCCACCAGGTGAGATAGGAGCTGAGTGCAAAGCAGATATTTATCACACGCTTAAGGATCGTTGTCACCGAAACTCCAAATATGCTGACGCGGCGATAGCACAGTTATTGTGATGTCTACCTATGACATTCATAAGAAAGTCATTCAATAATAAGAACCGTCAGCAAAGTTTTCCTTGATTCTTATATAGGTAGTAAGTAGGCATATATAGGTACATACCTTAATATTATGCGTTACATGCACGCATGAATAGGACACGAATCTAGTTTGTGCACATTTTGTGGGTGGAAGGATATTGTGAAAGGTCTAAGATCACTAATTACCTATATATTACCTCCTTGCTAATCTCTGCTCACACACTTACTAACACAAGACGAGAGGCATTCCAACCTAGCGCAAACTTCGCAACCCATTTGGAATGTCTCTGGTGCGAGCTTGCTATGGCCGTATGCAATCTTGACATCATGTACATACTTACCTTCTTGCTTGCTTTCATCTCTCTTTATAAAAAGACACTACAATATAATTTAGACGGCGTGGAATGCCCAGGGAATGCCTTTATTAGCTGCAGCTAGCAACACGGATATTCAATGAACAGGGTGACTCTCGTGCGGAAATAATTTCAATGGGCATCGTGTAATTATAACTATTATTTACTTTTCTATTGCACTTTAAAGGAAAGCAATTATGTGAATTACCATTATACGTTGAAGATATTTATTAAGATATTTTGTTTGGTAGATACTGGATTCAAACCTTTATTTTATTTATGAAACTACCGTGTCTATTCTAGTGAAGCAAAGCCTAAACCACGAGAGCTAGAGAGTTGAAATTAGACAAACTATCAAGTATCATAGAGTTCTTATGTGTCATATTTAGAGTCGCATTAAGAATATTGAATTGAAATAATAGTGGGAATTAGCTTGCGTGGGGATGAAACCACGGGTGCATGCTAATTCAAATATGTAATAGTATTATTTTCTTACATAATTTTCATCTGGGTTCAACCTAGCTACAACGTAGTTAGCAAATAAAAATGTGCGTTTGTTAACTCAAATCGACGAATATCAAAGAGTTTTCAGCTTTTAATGCTAATGTCACCGACCTACTCTGATATTGGTTGATTTAAATTGCGGCCACCGTGACTCCCATTGAAATTCAAAATGGCTGTATGGATATTTTTTCGTTTGCCTATCCCTGAACGCCTATCCTTTTCGATTCTACCGACTTCGAATAAAGAACTTGATCTTGAACGAGAGTTAAATCTGCAGTAAGTACCTACCTATGCCCTGAGAAAGTCGTGAACAGATGCAGTTAAACATTGCGGAGGACTTTGTTGAATGTAATGACTCCACGGTTCACGTTTTAGTGCGTTCTATTAAAGTTAGAGTTTACACTGTGGGTATTTATTGACCTAACAAATCGTTGTGGTACGGTACAGAATTAAAATTATTCTGAGGTGCATGCCACGTGCTTGTACAGATGAATGGTAATGTTCACGTGTTCGCGTATTTTCTACCGCATAAATCATGTGAACCATGCTGTTGTCATGCTTGTTAATGTTAAGGCCATTAAAAAAACCCTAAGCTTTCAACGCCTCCGCTGGCTCCTGATGTTTTGTCTCAATTGAAATACTCTGTTTTACGGAAGTCGGTCATTGATCAAACTAAAGGGCACTTGACTGGATGCACAACACTCCAAATTTACTGTTATTTTCTAGGAAGAACGTCGGCGCACCGGCCGATACATCGCAATACTTGTGGGCATCTGTCTCCTACTCCTGGCGATGTACCACGCGTGGGTGCGACGAATCCCCGTGGTCGCCAGTCTGGTTGTCCCTGCACTCATCATGTTTATATACGTAGGATGGGTGCTCTTCTCCGCGAATAGAGAGAAACACAGGGTGAGTAAGGCACAGTCATAGTTGTGTCTACGGAAAAATGCAGTGATAAAGGAAGGCAGCAAAAATAATAATGCAGGTCACAAATGGCTTGGAAATCGTATGATACGTCGGGATTTTGTAGTGTTTTTATGAACACGCAATCGCTATAAATAAATTGTTAAATAAAGCTTTCATTATATTGCGTCCTTATGTACAGGTACTTTGCGAAATAACACGAGGAATAAACTCAAAGAGGTTGACATTTCTGTTGACCCGACTTCGTCTTATTCAAATACGGCCGATTATATCCCGCGCGTTCCAGGAAAATAAAGATAAAGCGATTCGAATACGTAGGTCTTGCTAAACATGTTCGAAGAAATTGTTTTCTTAAAGAAAAATTAGTTTCGGAGGAGTACGAATACATAATTTAGTTAAGGAAATAAATAAAGAAAATCTATGCTGCCTACGACAAATTCAAGTCATGTGACACGCCTACATTTGGGGTAAAACAAGGTTCATAAATACATTATGTTTTTATTTAATTGCTGTCTCTATTATGCTTACTCTACTTTTGAATATTTTCATTCTTTAACTTAACTAAGTTTCTTTAGTTTAACTCGCGTATCTTTTTACTTGCAAGTAGATTAAGTTGGTTTAATGGTTTTTATACCAAAACTTTCTGAATTCTAGGGACGTAAAACGATACTAATGTTTATCATAAGCATAAGAAAGCTGTTTTTAGTGGCCAGTAAGAAAACGATTTTAATAACCCAATAACCCATAAACGAATCCAACTTATCTTATATAATATAAGTAATAAAAATATTATTAAAGTGCATCGTCTTGTCTTTGCGGCTAACACATACCTAATGGGTTAAAATGCATACTATGCATTTCAAATGGAATTATCTCATCAAGTAGCTTAGAAAGAGACAACCTAGATTGGCTCTTCTCTTCGTTCTAATTCGCAACCGCCCAATATACCATCTTGTGCACTATCTGACAGTAATCAAACTATGTAAATCAACCAATGGTAATATTGTAAACGCGCGGCATTGTTTAGCTCAATCAAATTGTTAATTAAACCGAGGCAACATCAAAGTTGTAGTATATAGGCGGTCGCGTCCACAAACATTCCGGCTGATTCACAGGCCGTCTGCTCACGAAACGCAAACGTAAACAGACGCGTTAACGTAAGCGCCATCGATGGATGTTCGCTTGACAGCCTGTTTATGAAACTGGATTATAATGTGCGTTTACGAACCGAAGTCGAGAACTGTTCGCGGCACGCGGAAATTGAGGTACAGGAACTTCATTACCTGTGATGGATGATTCAAAACACGTCAAACACGGCAACGGCCAATAAAATTGAACTTGAAAGGGTAATAGGCCTATTAAAGGGGCCCTTTGCCCTTTGGCAGCTTTCAATCATTTTTTCATGGATCTCTCTTTGGGTGTCCGTCTTCCGAAGTCTTAAAATTATTCTAGAATATTTCACCAGGATTAGTTTGATTGAATATTCTTGTTAAGGTTTTTTTTTTATTATAACTTTTGATTTAAAATTAAGTCGCCCCATTGACATTGACATCAACCAATTGCAATGTATGCAGACATTTGTCAAACACATCAAAAAGTTCTAAAAAAATTAAAAGGCCTAATATATAGCGTGCTACCGTCCAGAGGCGTAGCGTGGGTGTCGGGTCGGCCGCCCTGGGCGGAAGACAATTATGCCGCCTCCTTATTTAGGTAGGTATTTCAATGTAATAAAAAAAAAAAAAAGTTCAAATATTTTTATTATTTATTGTGAAATTTTGCCGCCCCCGCTGCCCCCGCCACGCTACGCCACTGGCTACCGTTGATCACGGCTGCGTAATATTCGAGAGTGGACTGGTATTGCCTCGGTTGAACAGCTGTACCGTCTGGCTATGAACAAAGAAGAATACAAGAAGCTAACAGCCAACCTTCAGGACTGAAGAAGCACATGAAGAAGAAGAAAAAAAATCAGGGGTATTCAGATAAAGTAACCCAACCACCTCACGAAGTATTTTGGATAAATTTTAAAACACAGCGCATACCTTCAACTAAGTATGTCATCTCAGGAAGGATGACTATTATTTTATTATCAGCTAAAAAAAGTTTAAAATAGTTGTTTAATAATAACCAGCATACTGCAACCTAGGTGTACCTACAGGAACGGAACGGAAATCTAACTAATATTATAAATGCGAAAGTATGGATGGATAGATGGATGGATGGATGTTTGTTTGTTACTCAATCCCGCCAGAACGGCGGCCCAACGGATCTGAATGAAATTCGGCGCATAGGTAGAGAAAAGTCTGGAATAGCACATAGGCTACTTTTATCCCGGAAAATTGCGTAGTTCCCGCGGGATAGCGATAAACGAATTCTTTGCAGACGAAGTCGCTGGCAACAGCTAGTAACACATAAATACCACGTGTCCCTACGTGCAATTATCCCGGTCGTCTTCTGATTGTGTCCTAATTCCCGGGGAGGACTTGACCGTCTTATGTTACACAGTACACAGATTTATTCAGCATCGTTACCAAAACTATTGTTTTGCGTTAAAAAAAATACAATAATCTACTTACTCGTGAATATCACATAAAAAATAGATCAAGAAACATACAGAAGGGAGGAAATTTAGGAAATCTGTGTGTTACCTTTATACGCTAAAATTGCGGAGTCGATTGCGATGAAATTTGAGAAATAAAGTAGAGTACGTAGAGATATATACCTACTGTTTACAGGCTGCGGCACGTAAGTAAAACTAAATTAAAGTATTTCGGGACTTAACCGCGTAAAAATTGCTATCAATTACCTCGACGTTTCGGCCACGATGCAGTGGCCGTGGTCACGAGCAGATTGCCATGTAGGGGGTTGGCAACTGAAGGTGTGTATGACACCTGTGGGAAAGAGGCGTGACGATATGTATGTATGTATGTATGTACATATTTAATTCGAATATAACATTGCCAGGCGTTTTAATTGGGGGAAAAGTATCAGTAGGTACCAGGTGACATTCAAGGTACGGTAAAAAGTGCCAAAGTCACCCACCGCTGAAAAGCTCCAGGCGCTCGAATTTATTAACAATGATAGTATGGAATACTAACTAGAGGGATTTGTTTCCTCCTATTTTGGAAGCTAGCTCTCCGTCTATTCATGTTTTTTTTTCAAAACGAGGTTGAAACCGTAGCAAATAAGTATAACATCGAAACGCAGACTGGCAAAATCTACAGCTAGAGTTATTACTACTGTAGGTTTGGACAGCTGTGGTAAATTCTGTGTACTTTGGCCAATGTCATAATGATTATTGTGACGTAGTTATTTCCGAACTGTGTCGTCACGTCGTTACGGTAAGCTCGTTTTCGCAACCAGGTCACCAGAAGGCCTTGAAGCATTGCTAATTGCATATTTGCTTTGTTATTTTAAATTTTATTAGCGTTCGTTTGTTTATTTACGAACTTAAAGGGGCTTTAAGCGGTTGTTCTGTTTTATGGATGTTAATTAAATTCTGCAATGATAAAGAAACAAATGAATCCGTTCATAAATATTTAAGCGAACGATAATGATCCAGGAGTGGCATCGTGTAGCTTTCATAAAGAGTAAGTGCGTAGTAAACATTTATAGCTACTGCTAGTTTTCGGATTCACTGTTTCTTTTATTGTCATTCTTTTGCGTTTTTTCTTAAAACAGAAATATTAACCGACTCCAAATCCAATGTGAATAGCATTTTCATTGCTTTTTACTAAAATTTATCCACCACCTATCTGGAACGTCAGTAAAGAAAAAAGCAAATCGGTTTAAAGTTTATTGACGAAATGAAACACTTAACGAAAATACAATTAACTTTGTCCCTTTTTGTTTTTCCATTTTTCTGTTTGTTTGTTTAAATGTCTGTCTGTGTTGCTTGGAAAGTTATATTTTTTTGAATTTAAATTCCTGAAAAATACACTATATATCATGTGTTATGAAACAAAAATTGCTGAGAATATTAATGATTAATGATCAACGAAAATTATGGGACAAAAAGGGTCCTGAAGTTGATATTACTCATACTTACATAACTAAAAGGCTAGGACATTACAAATGAGAATGGGTCACATTCTATAGGTACATAATTATAGACGTAGTTACTTATTACCCCACGTTAATAAGTTTCTATATATTTTAACCGACTTCAAAAAAAAAGGAGGAGGTTCACAATTCGGTTGTGTTTTTTTTTATGTTTGTTACTTCAGAACTCCCTCAGTTGTGGACCGATTTGGAAAATTCTTTTTTTGTTGAAAAGGGAATACTTCCAGTTTGGTCCCATTGCCACCAAATCAAGATCTGATAATGGGATCCTGGAGAAATCGAGGGCAACTTTCAAATTTTATAAGCACAACTATAGCGATTTTAACATTTTTGACACCAAATCAAGTATTTACATCCAGAAAGTATAATTTGGTGGACTGGACCTGATGAAGACTGCTGATGGCCAACGGAACTCGTAAAAACTAAGTAATGCTCGCGCGGCTATAAGTGATCTCGATTAATATAGATAAGCAACTAAGAAGAAGAGGCTTTAAGCTGATGACTCTTTCGAACTGATCTAATGCTGAAGCCAGAAGGTAGGCAACGGAACTCTGTTATAAAACAATGTAACTAAGCCGTGTTTGGTCTTAATGGAATCGTTGTGAGATGCACTTTGGCTACAACCACTAAAAAGTGAGAAATAAAGTGGGCACGTATACCGTCTTTTGCATATTTTTTAGAAACTTCTAACGGTTAGGAATATTTAGACGATACTTTTAAGTAATATTTAGTAAATAGTGATGAACAGATTGCATTAGAGCTTAGAGCGTATTAATCGTGGTCCCACTGTTTTAAAAATACTCACTAGAAATAATAAAATTAGGTTAGGTTCGTTAGGTATCTTCAAATGCCCGAAAGGCAAACCACATAGAAATAGGTTCCGTCGACCTTATGGTGGAGTGTAATTCGACATTTTTATAACAGTGGGACCACAAGTCCCTAGCGGGTATTAGGTGTTATACATAAATACATACATACATACCGTCACGCCTCTTTCCCACAGGGGTAGGCAGAGACTACTTTGTTCCACTTGCTACGATCCTGATATAACTCTTTCGCTTCATCGACATAAATTGGTGTTAAAAATTGGATAAATTACAAAACGATTCACTAAAAAACGTGAAAAAAAAAATTAAAATAAAAAATAGAACCGCCTTCAATTCGCTACTTTAAAAATGTCAAATTAAAATTATTTTTCGGTAAGTGCTACCTAATTATTTATATTGTGTGAAGTCGGTGCCTCAGCTCAAATAGTTCCAAGCCGAATATACTTATAGGTACTATATAGGCAGATAGACTAGGTCCTCTTCTGCCACGCTTATCACACATAAATATAACAGTGGCGCGGACTGAGGCACCGACTTCCACATATAAATAAGTAGGTAGCACTTACCGAAAAATAATTTTAATTTGACATTTTTAAAGTAGCAAATTGAAGGCGGTTCTATTTTTTATTTTAACATTTTTATTGAATCAGGCGCCTGAGCGTTACTTTGTGGCAGTCCAGTTCAATGAACAAAAAACGAAATGTTTTACGCTTAAGGCCCACTTACACAGTCCAGAGTTAAAAATTAAATCAGTAACTCGGGGTTAGGTTTGACAGTTCCATACATTTTGACACTACTTAGCCTCGGGTTAGCATCTAACACGGGGTTAAGTCGCTAACCCTGGTCCGTGCAAGTGGCCCTAAGTGTCTTATCCCAATGAAACAGTATATTAATATCGTAAAACTAAAGAGTTCGCAGTTCTGATGTTTGAGGAAGTACAAGTAATTATCTTCGTTGTTTATATTTCACGTCAAGGTTATATTAACAAAGTCAAGTGCGCCATTAAACGTATGGTTTTGTTTAAATTTCAGGTGAGTTATTATTTATGGCATGTGGTGATGGATGTTCGCATTATTTTTATATTTTTTTGCTGATCTCCTTAAGTACCTACTGCATATCCATTAGGTACGTGGGCTGCGGGGCTTACTGTCTAGAGGTCTACTCGCAAATTCGAAATTCGTTTCATAATCATCTTCCTCAATCTCCTTTTGAATAGGTACTACTAGCGTGAGCGGGACAGCATGATACAAAATTCTATTTGCAACGGATCCGTTAGCAAAAATGTTTTTTCTTACCCCTTAAATATTTTTAAACGAGCTACCGACGCTACCCCAAGCCATGGGATAAACGAGAAAATAATATCATTCCCATTTCGCGTATGAGGGATGCGCGGTAATTTTTTTTTCAAGATTCTTATTCCGTTACGTGTAAAATGTAAAATAAACTGATTTTCATTTCTTGCAGCTTGAGATTTGGTAGAATAGGTTAGATATTTTTTTTATTAGCTTTTCTTAATTCACTTATTTTCAGAAATTTTGTAGAACAGCCACAAATCACAGCTACGATTAAGGCTAAAGCTTTATTCCGAGTTAAAAAAACCCATAAAGTTTTAAACACACATCACCTATTTACGAGTAGGTACTTAACTCGCACTTTTTAGTTCTCCTGAGATTGTTATATCCAAAAAATGATATAGGTATACATATAGGTCGTAATATAGTCGGCACGGATAGCTTCTGCTTTGAATATATTGCCCATGGCTCATTCTGGCTTAGCTCCAGACGGGTGCTAAGTGCTAATAGCCGGGCCAGCAGCTAACGACCCGCTGCGGTCGCCCACAGCACAGCGTGCAGATCGAATCACGAGGCCGTTTCAATTACCTAGAGCTAGGTAAACCAACAGACAGACAGGCCGATGTCTTTATGTGGACAGTGCTGTAACCGCAATGTGGCGACCTGAGAGAATCTAACTTCTAACTAATAACATAAATGCGACAAAACTGTCGCATTTATGATATTAGTTCCTAACGGTTTACGGTAGTAGTTCTTTATCCAAACGGATGGATGGATGGATGGATGGATGTTTGTTTGTTACTCAATCACGCCAGAACGGCCCAACGAATCTGGATGAAATGCAGCGTATAGATAGAGAAAAGTCTGGAATAGCACATAGGCTATATATCCCGGAAAATTCCCGCGGGTTAGCGATAAACGAATTCTTTGCAGACGAAGTCGCGGGCAACAGCTAGTTAGGAAATATGTTTACTACTCGAACTCGTACTCTTGACATGCCATTTTTTTTATTAATAGGATGTGTTTCACTGTCCGAGAAATAAATGTGAATTTAACAAAATAGTACATTTCGATGCTAGTGCGGAAAGTATGTCATTACTTCACGAGTCTCGAGATATCTTGCCACGAGCCGTGAGGCGAGTTGGCAAGACTCGAGACGAGTGAAGAATGACATTTCCGCGCGTGTATCGAACGACGATTTTCAATACAGTTGCGAAAAAAAATACAACACAGAATAATTTGAAATAACTAATTCACAACACTTTATCAACAAATGTCACTAACACTAAGCTTAACTTTAACAAAATGCTGTTAATTGAGCAAACCGGTAGGTTCAGTCCACAAATCTCGTCATTCGCGCTTTTCATTTCAAGTAAACAAAATAAAACTCACTTAACATCAAAAATCTCTTTCCAGCCGCTTAGCCGCTCCAGTTCTACGGGCAGACTCCCTCCCAAGCCAGTCTCTTACCTCGACTGCTTTAACCACCGAGCGCCGCCATGACAGTCTGCTTTACCGACTCTACCCAGGCGTATCGCCCGCGTTTACTCAACAACAGTTTGGAATTTGTCCGACAGATGGCGTTTCAGCTACAGCTCATTTAACAGATAATATTAATTGTAATGTCAATACAATAAAATTATCTCTGCTTCAGTTAATCTCCAACATATATAACACTTTACTATTATCTTAGTATCATTATGTTCGATTATTTATTTGAATTGTATAAACACAACTACTGTTTCCTTTAGAACCTTAAAAACCATGGTTGCAGTTGGAAAAACGCCTCCTATTTGACAGGCGTTTCGGCAGCTAAAATTCCGTTCCATTCAGACACCTTAATAAGAACTGTTTTTAAGAATTCAATATTTTATAATAATAATGATGAAAAGACTAGTAATAAAATATAAAATCTCAATATTTTGATATTTTTACATCAATAATAGGTTTTTATTTTTATTACGTCTTGGAAAGACTAGCATTATAATAACTCTTTGGTAAGTAGTCGTGAATTGGAACAAATACAAATAAAAAAAAAATGGAAAAGTAAATCGCACTAGTGCGCAAAACAGCCAAAAAAAGGACACTTTTTGAGCAACTGTATTGAAAAAACATATAACTTGCTACTCCGTCACAGGAGTTGTGAATAAAGCATTACATTTCGTTGAATCCCTTGCGGTTTTCAACTTCAACAACTTCTGAATAAGGTCTTGAGGTATTATTTATAAAACAATTTGAACTTAATCTGAAAACTGTATTGTATACACAACTTTAATAACATAATATCATTATAGTTGAAAACCGGGTAGACTTCAACGAAATGTCATGGGAAAGCTTTAGTCACTGCACCTATACCAAAATAATTAAATTAATATTGGACTTCCAAAGTACCTAACGCCTGATTCAATCAATTAAAATACCTATGTTTCAGTTTATTTTGTTAGAAGTAACAGAGACGGTATCACAGATAACTGTTCGATCTTTATGCACACTACATAGTATAAAACGAAGTCGCTTTCCGCTGTCTGTCTGTTCCTATATATGCTCAGATCTTTAAAACTACGCAACAGATCTTGATGCGGTTTTTTTAATAGATAGAGTGATTAAAATGGAAGGTTTATCTAATCTAATCTAATCTAATCTAACTAATATTATAAATGCGAAAGTATGCATGGATGGATGGACGGATGTTTGTTTGTTACTCAATCACGCCAGAACGGCCCAACGAATCTGGATGAAATTCGGCACATAGATATAGAAAAGTCTGGAATAGCAGATAGGCTACTTTCTATCCCGGAAAATTCCCGCGGGATAGCGATAAACGATTTCTTTGCAGACAAAGTCGGAGGCAACAGCTAGTAGGTTTATAATTCTACGCGATGACGGCGCAGGCAGAAGCTAGTACATAGTATGTATAAAACATAGTCTCTCCACGCCGTCTGTATGTAGTGTAGGGTGTTTAAAATCAAGTTTTTTTAGTAACAATGCGATTTTCGGTATTAAATATAATGATTCAACACGATGATTGGATGTATCCGTAAGTTTGATAATTTGCGCGAAGCCGGGTGGATCGCTATTATAATTACAAAACAGTGGTGAAAAAGTCTTTAGTAATATATGTATCCTAACAATATGTTGGCATGTATGCTCACTATTATTACTTTTTGTCGTAGACTCCACTTACTTTCAAATAGCAGCAGGCATCACTCATCATCATCCAGAAATCCAGAAATCTTTACCTATTCTGTAGATAATTTATTTATATTGGACCGATGATTAGCTTCATTGACTCTGCTCTTCTTCAAGACAAGTAATGTGTATACTGTAATGACACTTAAATAAGTCTCTCTATAAGCATACGACAAATACAATCATAATACAAGCAAATCAGTCGGTTGGAAAATTTGTCGAGAAAGCTGTCGTTACGCTCGATTCATTACTCTCTCAGCAGGACCCGAGTAATGAACTCTCTTTCTGCGCAAACGGTGAAACGATACCGTACCTCGACTTGGATATCAGATTAATTAGGTAATATTAATTGTAAATTAGCTCAAAACTACGGGCAGTAGTAAGACGGATTTCTTTTTACCACAGGTTATGTTATTTAGCCATAGTAATTGTTGAGCGTATTGTGACGTGGCTAGACCTAACCTAACGCTTATTTAGTTGAAATTTGTTTTGTATCATTTGATTATGATATAGGTACCTATCCATGGCTTATTTTCAAATAAAATATAATTGGTGTAACCTGTTTTTAACATTAGTTACTTAAGTACTGTATACTATACAATCTACAATGCTATTTTTTCTTTTTGTGATTATTATTAAATACAGTGTATAAGCACAGCCAAGAGGAACGTCTAATTAGGTCTGTGTAGGAAGAATATTATGCAAGTAGAGAACCGATTAACTGCATTTGGACTCGCTTGTTCAAGTGTCTTAAACCACACCGTCGCAAAAAAAGATTATTTTAAAGCACAAAATCGTCTCTACGTTCACTCAGGGGAAGATCACATCTTTTGTGTGCATGGCATTTGATGTAAATCCACTTAGTGTATGCTTTAATGTTTATTAAATAGTATATTGTTTAAATCATATAACTATAATATTGTATTCATATGGACACATAATAACTAAGTAGATATCATTAAGCACCTTATATTGGTGGCACTCGATGATATTTGCCTTTTTACGCTTTGCTTTCGCAAAGCCCATGAATTATTAAATGCCTATATTAGCATTTTATTTCACAAGGGAGGCGCAAATTTAACGCTGGGGCATGATTCAAGCATGATTTAAACGTGACCCTGTTCATAATGCGAACCATTGTCAAATTTATAGATATACTAGCTGTTACCAGCGACTTCGTCTGCAAAGAATTCGTTTATCGCTATCCCGCGGGAACTAAGCAATTTTCCGGGATAAAAAGTAGCCTATGTCTAGACTTTTCTCTATGTATGTGCCAAATTTCATCCAGATCCGTTGGGCCGTTCAGGCGTAATTGAGTAACAAACAAACATCCATCCATCCATCCATCCATCCATACTTTCGCATTTATAATATTATATAGATATAGATAGATATATTTTACAATTTGTAATAAAATCGGGTTTTCCATAGGTATAATATATTCGTCACGTTCGTACTATTTAAGTAAAACAAATTTATAATATTCATTCTTGAAATTTATATATGGCTAGGGATATTTTGAAAAAACCGACTACACATACACGCTGACGATGCTAGGGGCGAAGTTACGTTTTTAAGGCTGGGTTCGACCTAAGGTTTTATTTCAGGAATAGCACTTACTCTCTGATACTAATGTCAAAATAGTGTATCGCGTTTGGATATTAGTATCCGAGAGTATTATTCGTGGAATAAAAACTTTGGTCGAATCCAGCCTACGGCGTTCATTACCTATAAAGAGTACCACTTACTTAATTTCTAACTGAAATGAGGTTATCGTTCCTTCCTACGAAGCAAATCCTAAAACAACTTCCCATCTTATATATTTCGCTTAACCGTAATCTACCTGCAACTGCAGCACAGTTTAGTATATTTACATTAGTAGAAATAACCAAAGTGCTCCTATGAAGAGCAAGGCAGTTTCGAGAGTGATAAAACAAGATCAGAGGGGTACGAAATCATTGATTCTGTGTGTAGCTTAGCTCGGGAGGCGATGCTAATCGGCGCAACAGACGCGGGCTTTGTTCTCCATCGGTTTCACTTTTACTGCTTCTGTGAGCTCCGGAAAACACCTAACGCGTTTTAAAGCGTATTAACTCCACGGCCAGTTGTTTGTTTTTGTTGTTTATAGGGCAATTGTCGTTGAAAGATATTCCATACACATAAATCGCTAGCAGTAACTCTTTAGTTTTATTATCGTCTATTCTTAGATAGTTGTTTGAAAGGTAAATGGTTTCGTTCGGAAGTGTTAAATAACAAGCGTCGGATTTTTACGTGGACCTCCCACGCAATGTAAAACTCATTGAGAAAACAATCTTTTGTTTAGAATTACTACAGGATACGTCGTACTATCCACTACGACATGGCACATTAAAACGGTGATAGTTCAAAGAAAACTGTTAATTAATTTCAGCACGGCACGGTGCACGTTTATGATATAGGTTAAACAAAGGCCGACGAATGAACCGAACTGAGATTTGGCTGAAAGGCAGACCAGCTGACTGGAACGGTGCAAGAGTATTGCAAGATAATATTTTGTCTAGACATTGTTTAAAGTTGCAAGTCAATAAATAACAGATTTTTCGTTGGTTTTTACACTTGGCTCTTGCCAATGGATGCAGTATAATCCAAATTAAGGTTCGTGTGATTTCGATTCTTAACGTATATCCTAGACATGGTAGCAAATTAATTCTCAGGCTACTATAAAAACTAAGACAACCGTTAAACAAATTCTTAAGTAACACGTGTCAGTTCATGGAAAATGACATTTTAGGCATATTAGTTTTTGTTGTAAGATCAGTAAAGTTTTAACGATACAATACGATTAAAAACTCTGTTACATTACACCGTTCTGAATATAACCCCTCATAAACCTCAAATTATACATATCTGCGTGGGTGTATTGACTTTATTGTCAGCCGGTAATCAGAAATGTTAATTCAATCGTCATTTCGCTAACGAACCTGAACATTTCTATTAACGATCTGCAAACTGGAGTAATGTACGCTTCGCCGTATTTCTCCGAAATGTCAAACGTACATTAGCATCTATTGCTTGTAATAAACCTTATTGTGAAACGCTTTCAGGATTTAATGAGGAATGTACTCTAAATTTTTATCACCCAAGCCAGGAGATACAGCTACTATCTGACTTAATTTTCATCAGTTGAAAATAAAATTAAATAGTTATTAATAATTACCTAGGATATCAAACAAAACCCATCAAATTGACCTTTTTCTGTTCCAGCTCATCGATCTGGAAGCAGCAATCCACGCAGCAGCGATAAAAGAGAGAGACGAAGCCAGAGCTGCTGAGAAGAAAAAGGATGGCCAATCTAGTGGTAGGAGCACTCCGCGTCCGCAGACTCCTGACGCGTCTATCCATAAAGCCCTTACGAGGGTCCCTTCAAATTTAAGCAGAAAAAGCAACATCTCAGGAGAACCGAGCCATCGTTTTATAAAACCTATTATCTTAGTGAATGACAGACCGCCAGATGATGCTGATGACAAATGGACTCATATAGTTGACATGATATCGCAGTGTGACAAGTTCAAAGAAATCAAGGGCAGGAAGAAGTTCAAGCGAAAGTTTTGTAGAACTAAAAGAAATGCTACGTTCAAAAGATCGTACTCAATTGCATGATGACTTGTATTTGATTATATTAGATAGGTTTGTAATTGTGAAATAATGGCTAAATTAAAAGGGTATTTTGAGAATAACCCTGTTGAAAACGATTAACTTGAGTCATGTTGAATATATTTTTACTTCTATTTATTATATATTTTATAGATACACTTACGCTGTATCATTAAATATCATATTATGAAATGTTGGTATTTTGTAAATTCATTTACATAATAATATAAGTAAATTTGTATTAAGATTTATCGTTAAGTTTCAAGCCTATTTGAATGATTGAAAAAATAAGAAAATAGTTTAAATTGCTTTTATTTTTCATTGTTAATAACAATTGTTGGTAGCGTTTTTGATCTTTTACCTCGGTCATACCTACTACCCAGTTTTTCATTAGGGAATTATAGTAAACTCTAGCTTTTAAAGAAACAAAACACCATATAGCTGCCGGCTTATACTTTTCAAAATTGTATATAGATATACAGATGGATCTGTTCATGAAACCGTCAAATGCACGTGGCAACGAAAAGGGTAATAATTAATTAAGAATTACGCCGTTATTAACTTTGCCGGTATAATATTATATCTGCCCGGAACATCTGTAACTCTGAACAAAACCACGCAGCCTGATAAATAGATAAAGTACCTCAGCCCAGTTATGATTTGTGTAGTTAATTAAATTGCTACAACTTCAGGTACGGACTTCGGAGAAGGCGTTTGTATGATACTAGTTAAATGTTGCCGCCACTCTTGATTGTGGACGTTAAGGAAAAGAAAGAAAGAAGAAAGAAAAAGGTTTATTTGGTGCAATATAAAACAAAAACCGTACAAAAATAACCATAAAATGACACAAACACCAAAAAGAAACAAACGTCCACCAAAAAGGTTGCCGCTCAGCATGTACATGCATGCATGTGCATGTTACGGATTAATTTGAAAGGCTACGTGTTAGGAGTGCTTGCAAAGTTTGATACAGTTTTTTTAAAGATACATATTAAGTTTTGTTATTGCTTGATATTTATGTCAAGTCAATAGTGAAAGAATGTTTTACCTCCAATTGGATTTTCGATATTATTCTAAGATTATTCAGGTTTTAAACGAGAAAAATACATTTGCTCTGTGTCATACGTAGGTACATTTATTAACCTTTCACTATGATGATAAAAATGTACTACGTCTATTATACTTACCTATGATTCCAATTTTAAGGCGCCAAACCAATAAAAATCAAAGTCATGAATTAACCTCGTTTTCCAACAAATTCACTTACTAAATGTTTTTAACCGGATTGGAGGTTATTTTTTGTTGAATAAAAGGGGAAAACCGGAAATAATTGAATTATGTCGAACGACCTTTAATTAAGTTAATCTTCAAGTTTTTCCCTCAAATTAATTTGAGGTTAATGGAGTTGGCCTGTGCCCAGCAGTGGGACGTATATAGGCTGGAGAGAGAGAGAGACAGAAGAGTTGACGAAACTTAACAGAGAAATACAGTAAAGGTCACAAGAAATTGTAAGGCATTTTGGAACCTAGAACACTTCACACCACACACCACGACGTTTACTTCTTGGTAAACTAATGGCTAACTAGAATTGTGGAACATTGAAAACATTGTAAAGATAAATTTTCTCTTCACAAAGTTTTCAATTTATTTATCTACTTAATATGTCGTGGGACACGGTGCAATTCTATCAAGTTATTAATTAAAACTAAGTAAGTATTTAACTTTTTACGTCATCAAATGACAGGTATTCTTTAATGACGTAGAGATGACGTACCTACCCAGTGTATTTAAGTGATGACGCGGCCAAGAAATTCCTTTATCACCCTAAGATGGTTATTTGTAAGTTTAAAAATGTCAAAGCTTATTTTCACTAAAGTACAATATGTGAATTGGTTTAGGGTGCGACCACACCGCCTTAAAAAACGATGACCTTACGGAATCGCAACAAAATGTATGAAGAAACGGTGAGAAAACGTGACGCATACGACACGTCACTGCGTAGATATACGCGGCGGTTTGGTCGCACCCTTAATTCTAATGTAAGAACTTTCATAAAATGTATACTTAAAGCACTTTTTTGATCGTCGATACATATTTTCGCCAAAAACATGTCGATGCCGTATTTAAAAATTGTATTCATTTCACCTTACTTCCATGATCTACTTCAAAATGAATCCATGGCTAGCAAAAACCAGTGCACTTCCCGTAGAAAGTTGTATGAAAAGTTACCCGGTTTTCTTGCTCCCGAGTATATTTCTTTACATTTTTATTTGTATGTCATTTTGAAGTGTTAACAAAAGCGCCTATTCAAGCTATTCAAATGTCATTATTAATGGACAGGGAAACGGCTGACAGACTTCTAAAGTTATAGATGGATATTAAGGATCTAGAAAAAAACAATTTTAATGCTATTTTTCAATATAAAATACTGTTGCCCTCGACGTGGCGTTACATTAACGCCCACCTTACCTTGCCCTTATTGTGTCTCTCAATAGACTGGAAATAAAGATGAAATTTTAAGTGTGAAATATTTCTTGCAAGTGTTATATAACTGATAAAAGTGCCTGTGTAGATCATAATTTTGTGTTGTAGAGTCAATTTGGAGTTGTGTTAGTTGTACTTCGGAAATATGTATTTAAAAATAAGACGTACTACCTACCGTATATGTAGGGTGATCTTCGTAATTGGCCTAGTTTGGTGGGCGTTCGGGGAATCCATTGGCTCCGGGTAGGGATTGTATAAAGCGTCCAGATGAACCCCGACACTTTCTGGAGAAACCCGATGTATTGACAATTGAAGTTTTAGTGGCCGTCCCGGGAAACCTGAAATATCCTGAGGTCTAGTCTTCGTACTCCTATGTACGTGGTAAGGTTCAAAAGTTTCCGGCCTAATAATGAAAATTAACGTTTAGGTTAAAAAAAATATTTTTATTTTTCAATGTAGTCTCCTCCTATTGTTATACATTTTTCAGATCGTTTGATTAATATTTCTATGCCTTTAAAATAATATTCGGAAGTTTTGTCTTCGAAATGCTCGAAAACTGCAGCAGCGACCTCATCATCGGACGAAAATTTTCTCCCCCTTAAGTCCGATTTAAGTTTAGAAAATAAAAAATAGTCGCTTGGGGCTAGATCAGGGCTGTAAGGTGGGTGACGGATTGTTTTAATTCCACATTTAGATATAGCCGCCTTTACAACTGCAGCCGTGTGGACAGGCGCATTGTCATGAAGAAGACGGACACCCCTGCTGAGTTTTCCTCGACGTTTAAGCTTTATTGCTTCTCGCAACTGGTCTATAAGGCAAGCATAGTAACTGCCGTTTACTGTCTGATTGCGTTCTTTGATATCTATAAGCAATATCCCTTCGCAATCCCAAAATATTGTGGCCATTATCTTTTTGGTAGATTGGCACACCTTTGCCTTTCGAGGGGGTGCTTCCCCAGAACGACGCCACTCCATCGACTCTCTTTTCGAAAGAGGATCATAGTATAAGACCATAGTTTCGTCTCCGGTAACAATGGACTGGATAAATTCACTCTCACATGACTTGAACTCCTCTAAAAGTTCCTTGGAGCACGCCACTCGTTCAGCTCGCTGAGCACTCGAGAGAAGTTTCGGGACCCATCTTGCACTAACCTTATTCATGTTTAGATGGTCGTGTAGAATCCTAAGGACTGTTATTTTCGTAAGTCCCGTTCTTGACGCTATTTCCTTCGTCTTTAGTCTTCTGTCCTTCAGTACCTCTTGTTCGACTAAATCGACGTTATCTTGCGTAAGAACCTCAACAGGGCGGCCTGGTCGGGGTTCGTCATCGATGGACTCACGCCCTAAACGAAACTGCTTACACCAATCCTTAACAGTCGAAAACGAAGGGGAGGAATTCCCGTACACGTTATCTAACCTTTCTTTGATTATAGTTGGACTTATGCCTTCCTTTGTCAGAAATTTTATCACTGATCGATACTCCAATTTGAACATTGTACAAATTACACCGCTTTTTATATTTAAATCAAAGAAAATTTTATGAAAACGAAAGTTACAAACCACGAAATTATCCACACAATAGCTGAATAAATGACAAATAAAATGACATTCATTTGTTTCTTGTTTTCTTCTTTTAAATATATACGGCCAGGAACTTTTGAACCTTACTGGTAAGTATTATAACAACAACTATTTACAGAAAATTTACATAAGATTCCCAATCTTCAATTAGCGTGACAACATTTGGTCTGGAGCAATTATACCAGACAGACCATGTTGCTAAAAGTGAGTTCGATAGAATTGTACTCATATATTATACATATACTATACTCAGCGGCAAATTTAGCGGAACACAAAAAAAAGTTAGCAAACGCATACCTACTTAAAGCAAAAAAAGCATTACTAAATGCATTACTTGCATTATTTTGCATAAAGCATTACTTACTTAATGCTTAACCAGATACCTACACTTTTTTTGAGTAGTGTATTTTTCACAAAAGCAGAAGTCCTAATGGCTTGTAACCGTTAAAATTCCTAGCATAGCTCTTAAAAGACATCCTCAAAAGGTGTAGTGACTGTAGTGAGAGGTTTCAAGATACGGGAAGGCTATGAGCAAAGCCTGTCAGCTAGTACGGTATCGCTTAAACAAATATTCGTGCATCTCACTTACTAAGTATCCGGCAGAAAATAAAATTGTAGTTCACAAAGGGAATTCAGTTTTGCACAGGCTTTGTCGTACATTCTACCGTATTTTTTTTAACAAATTGCACTATTTTCGACCGAGCTGGAACAAATTTTCGCGTCTGAATAAAATAAAACAGTGCCTAAATGTAATTAAATCAGATTAAATTTTACGTTATTGACATATAAAAGAATATGAATAAACTGTTACGGGTTTTCGACATTTTCAGTATTATAGTTGTCGGAATTATTATGTATTGCACAAAATGTAGAGCCGAGTTTTTACTTAAAAAAAATATTCGAACACTCAATAACGAAACACTTGAAACTATGAAAACAGCTTCTTTCTGAGACGAAGCAATTGAGGCGCTGCCAATTTGCCCATAATAATTGCAACAACACAAATGTGTTCGGTTCACGATGTTTTGTTTCTTAAATCATCTATTTTATCTGTAAATTTTTAAATTGTTTTTTGTTTCTTTACTCATTGTGTTTCTCATATATAAACTTTTTCTTACTTTTTTTTCTAAAAAGTTATATTTTTAGTTTGTTATAGAGGCTATATACATAGGTACATAAATGTACTCCCAAAATTCGAAATTCAAAGTTTGTTTCGTTCTATTCCGCTCATACTAATGTTTAGTCATTACTTAATTTAAGAAGGACGGTATACGTATACAAATACGAATTTCGATTTTCGGGGTTGTATCCCATATTTTCTTTTGACGATTCTTTCGTTGTCAAACGAGTCTCTCTGGTAGAGGCAAATAAAAAAAAATGATAGACAAAGACAAAGTAATGGTTCACTAACATAAACCTAGGTACGTATTAATTTAATATGTAAAGAGCTAGATATTTTTTTATGTGGAATAGACTTGCGTCGTTTCGTCGTCCCAAAAGAAAGCTACAATAAACTAATGCCGGGTAAACACAAACTCCCACGTGAACCAGATGTAATTGCGGGCAACAATATTAGTTGGGAATATTTTATAGACATAGTAATCCTGTTGTAGCCTAAGCCACGAGTTGCGAGTAATCTTAGCTAATCAACTTTGCCTGGCACGTGATTTCTCCTTTCACTTTCAGTTCAGATTTCAAGTGAAATAACTAGGCACTATTAAGGATAAGAGAATAATGAATGTATTCTTTTCAGTGCCTGAATAGTCTGAAGTTTATCTTTAAATTCATATCCAGTTTGACACAATAAGGAGGTAAGTACTCAAAGATAAACTTACCTGTTTTGCTTTAACATCAGGTTCTGCAAGAGATTAACTATAGGTACCCCCTTGCAAAAGAAACGGGCACCCATGGTTTTTGAATTTTATGTGCATAAAAGCTTACTTTCTAAGCTTTTATGCCTAAAAATCTGAAAAACCATAGGTGCCCGATTTTTTGCAAGGGGGTGTATGAAGATACATTAGGCCATATAGATAAAGATAGAGGTAATTATATACTAGAGCCTTATTGTTTGCGATCGGAAGTAAACACTGAAGTAATAAAAATACTGCACCATAATAGAGACTTTTATGAACAAACTGCAATGGCACTTTATGAAATAGAAGTCCAAATAATGCACTCCATAACAAACTTTCACGTGGAACTGACGTCGAATCGACATTTTTTTTCTGAAGTCGCTTTATTGGCACAGATTCTGGTCGTTCGATGCTAGTTCACCGATTTTAAATATCTAACGAATACTTTTACGGAGCCCCATCACTTATCGTTGAGTATTTGGGAGTTTTATTCCATAAACATTCATAACAAACCTACCTATAAAATAAAATAGGTACCGTGATCAACTGCCTGATTAATAGATAAAGCGCAACCAAAAATAAATACAGGAGCTAGTTAGAGCCTAACCCCCTTATTCATAAACGCACTATAGGCCTCTGCTAAGTTAGTAATCGTTTGTCCTTATCTGTGAAAGGTAAATGTCAAAGTGACAGATAAGGACAAACGAATGCTAAGTTAACAGAGGCCTATAGTGCGTTTATGAATAAGGGGGTTAACTTTGAGACTTTTTATGCCTAGCTGGTCATTCCCTAATCATCTGGTGTATAACGTGTGATAAGGAACTTCTTCCCAAAAGCATATCCCCTACATTTTTTTGCGACAAGGAAAACAAATGGGATCATCTGATGGTAAAGAGCATCACCACCCACGGACACCTGCATCACTTGAGGATTGCAAATGTGTTGCCAGCATGCCAGCCTACAGGGCTAAGATAGAATAGCTCATGTGCCAGTAATTTCACATGAAATTGAACAACAGATTACTTACACCGAAATATTTTCCTCATTGCTTGTAACTTTTGAAGTGAAAACTTCTTCAGGATCCTCTAAGGGTTTATTTTGAAATACGAGTGAAGCTAGAGTCCCGTTCGATTATTTAAGTGTACGTTAATTTCGTCGTTTTAACGTATGGGCGTTTGGACTAGTGGTAGTGTGGAATAACAGTGCGTTCACTCAAGTGGTCGAATCTAGTGTAGAAAAAGTTTTTTTTCTTTTTGCGCGAGTGTGCGTGTGTGTAGTTTTCACTTCTGCCGGCACTCCCGGAGTGCTACCCGGTGTTTTTTTTTTTAGCAATGAAGCGATATTATTCACCATAATCCAGTTGGTTTGCTATTACTCGGAATAGCTACTACTAAATTCTATACATAAATGTTCTATTAACTTTGCATCGTGTAACGGAATAATTACGTCGTAAACTAAGCTGTCTTGTATTGTTTCATCTGGCTCCAATTTCCGCCTACGTTCAAGTGACAATTAACTCTTCGATATGTTATTTCACGAATTTGCATTTTACAGACAGTTAATTAAGAGCGAATCTAAGAAATTACTATTTCAAATCGGTATTTTAACTAGCTGATGCTCTTTATTTATACGGTTTTTCAATGGCCTTGAGTGGCAATCTCGATAATACTCCTTTCTATCGTTAAGTTTGTCTATTCATTATCGTAATAATTATATACTTCTACCTGTTTATGTATTGTTTATAATGTTTGGTGTCCAATAACGAGTCAGTATAGGTATCGTATTATTCTATAATTGTATGAATAATAAATACCTATCACATTATTAAAGGTTTACGATGTGGCTCCGTGAATTCAAAAGAAACTTAGTATTACTGATACAGCACAGAAAGGGGATCGTTAGGAGTAAATCCGAAAATCTGGACCAATATCTCTGCCTCAGCGAGGATGCGCTTTAGAAATAGTTTCACCTTTTCTGGTGAAAATCTTAAGTCACGTTTGGCATTTAGGTAAGTAAGATATTCCTTTTTTAGAGAATAGGCACGGCTGGACGTTTTCTTCCAATTAAGTACTCTTATGGGGTTTTAAATGAGTAGGAACTTACTGTGATTTATTGATTTAAATATTGCTTAAGGCATCAACATTTATTTGAATAATATAATAAATTTAGTTACGTTACATCGATCGGACTCTGAGTAAGGTATTTAAACCCCTTTGACAATGCTGGCGACGTCGTGTTCGCTTATCTTGGGCATCATGTATCCGTTGTTTTGGATAGGTAACTAGGTATAATTATTATGCTTTGAAGCTTTCTGTAGCCATCTGTTACTTACGTAAATTAAGTAAGCAGGGACTTCATCCAGTTACCGTATGTAATAAAGCAGGCTACGGGCCACGTAATCAATCTTAACTGTTTCCAAGTGTCGGCCTTCATCTCTTTTCAGTGCTTCAAAGCTTCAGAAACAAAAGGTCCACATAATATACGCTAACGCCGAGAAGCCGTAACCCGTATCATCCGCGTTTTATCGCAACTGGCGTTAATATTTAAAAGGCGTGATATTTCTAAAGGCCCGAAGCGGGTATCCGTATAATCGTATAACACCGCAGCACACAGAATGATGGATTAATTCATGACGCCTACGTAGCCCGAACACGTTTATGATTCCCAGAGAATTCCGTGTCGTTCATGTCAGTCGTACCATAATGAAAGATGAAAGTCCGGGGTATGCCCGATGATAAAAAGATAAATTGTTCCGAGAACCTTATTTGTAGGTTCATGTTCTGATACCTGAGAAGTGAAATATATCAAATTGTGATTCGGTAACGATAGATTACCGTCTGCGTGTTCTTTTGTAAAATCATTCTTATGGAAGGAGATTTTGAAATAATTAACTGTCTGTGTCATAAAATTATTATAATAGTCTTATAACTCACCCACTGATACTGTTGCCTTTATTATTCTAATATTACGAGTACCTTTGTTAACCTTCATGGTGGCACCACGCCGTCAGAAGTAGCTCTGCCTTGGGGGCGGATATCATTTCTAATGTTATTAGCCAAAACATTAAGTCAAAACTGTTAACCTAATGTTGTACCCCTATTTCCGGGAACCTTCATAACAATATATTGTTAAATTCTTGGTAATTTAGAAGTATATAGCTAGATTGTCGCAGAACACACACAGGGTTACAAATCCAGTAAACCCTCCTCGGTAAAGGGCTCTTTGACATTAGAACATTTAACTCCATAAATTGCTGCGTAGGTGCGGCGTTTAATCCTCAATTAATATGCTAACGGATTCCGTCTAGAGTTTTTTCAAGTTTCATGGAGAATTTTAATACTCAGTAATAAGTAAGGAATATTTAGATTTATTGGACAACACGATGCCAGCCGTTAGTGTCTACGGATGTCTACTCATAATCCGTACCTACCTACATATTTACATCTATGTATAAGTATGTGCTTTCTAATATTGCCTATCGCTGCTTTGCTAAGATAAAATGCTCAATTCTAGTTCGTGGTTAAATCTGTCACGCTTGAGCTACTCATGGATCAAACCGCTGTGCAAACCACCCAGACGCCACCGATGCCTTGTTACTTATTTGAATTCCTGCGGCACTTTGTCTCGTAGACGTTCCACAGGCCTCGATATTGGCAAACCAGCCGCTGCCAACTCAAATTGCGTTTAGAATAACAAAATTTGTATTCATTATATTAAACGGAAACATTTACCCAGTCGCCTTGACAGGTGCGTCAATAAGGGCACCGATAAAAAATATAATGCTCCTGTTTTCGATACTTTACGCTTGTCCCCGAGGGAAAATTAAATGAGGAGCAGCGAAATTCGACTAGGCCACTTTGTTTTTCTTTCGACTTAAAAAAGTGGTTAACCAACCTTTCTCGTTAAAATTTTGTTATAATTTATTCTGAAAATTTTGAATGCGGCTAGCAGGTTTAACGTTAAAGATGACGGTCTTTCCTTCGAATTCGTAATAAAGGAGGGGAAAAACGTGGGTACTTATTCAGATTCCTTTCAGATTCCATTTGAATTTGCATGAAACTGTTTCCAAATTCTCAAGTTCAGCATGATGACTTCGGTTGTGTTTTGTTCTCAGTCATGACATTGATATATAGTCAAAAAAGTTTTTGTAGGTAACAGTTTCCAGATTTTATTTGAATTTAGTTTTGTATAAACCACTTCAATTCCTATACAATTTAAACGTATTGTGTTATACAAATATCTACATATAAAAGGCTACTTTCATATTGTGCAATATTTACTTTCCATCAACGTATAGGTCCAATACAGTTTACCTTACTTGGCGTCCTACATCTTGTCCTGTACCTATTTAACTCTCTCAATCAGCTCTCCTGATTGTGTGTTTAGGTACAAAGTGTCTAGAAACTTCAGTTGCTTTAGTGTGGAGCTGTTGAACTAACAAATTAATTGAAAACACGTACAGTAAAGAACTTTCTATATAATTTGATGTCGTTTTCATAGCCTTCAAAATATGGAAAGTAAAATTTCACCAAAATATAAAACTACGAGCGAAAATAGTGGCAGTAGAGTATTAATTTTGAATACAGCAATATAAATTATGGGGAAGAATAAAACAGACTACTTTTATACATACTAAAAGTCCTTACACAATTAATGTTATTATTAGCAATCGGCATGCTCTTGGCTCACCGGTTTTTGCATTACCACAGCGCTACGAACGCTCATCAAGCCGACAGCGAGAAATGCGGTTTTCACTTCAAATACAATCAAGTGACGCGGCCCTGTAATTTGCTACAGTCGCAGATTCAATAAGAGACGCAAAATAGATTTGTATTACTCATCTCTCAACTCGACCGCTCTGCCGAGTAAATCAGGTTTGGCAAGTTTGATCCTTGCTTGCTGTGGGTTCTCTCAACGCATATAGTATTAGTATAGTAAAACAAGTATTCTTTCATAATTATTCTTTTTCGCTATTCCTGGGTACCTATGCGAATTGAGGACTTCACACAGGATTTAAATAATAATAATAATAATAATTTATTTTGTACATACATTTGGTGCGTTACAAAGAGAAAAACATTATTCAGTTGTTGTACAATAGGTTAGATAAAATTGTGGTTGAAGCCCTAAACTAGGTGTTAAACCTGTGCCTTAGGGGCTTGAGTTCGCCGGAAAATTCAGTGTGGAAACAACATGGAAAAGTACTGTGTAACAGCAGAGGAGAACTGACTCTAATTAGACAAGTAAAGTACTGCAAGGAGATGAATAAAAAGTCTAAAGATAAAAAATAACAATGAAAACAAACAAATGAATATTTAAAATTACCAAGCAAAGCACTAGTCTGGATGGTTTCATAAACGTGTAGGTACGTTCAGGATTATTTTATGATATTACTCCCCACCATTAGGTATATTAATGCAAAGGTAAAAATCAAATTTTAAAATAAATCGGCGTTTAGTTGACTAGTTTACGTGATTCATTAAACGAAGAGAATTGATTGTTTCACGAAAGAGAAACCTAATACAGTCAATTTCAAAGGGAACTCTATAAATAGGGGAAAGTGCCACTTTGTTTTATCATAGAACGTTTATTAACTTCGTGTTCAGGCACTGGTAAATAAAAGTTACTGGAGCGAGTTGCCGGCAGTTAATCGATCCTTTGACTTGCCATTGTATAAAAATGTAATTATTGAACAAAAGGTGTCCTGGCTAGGGTAATTATAAGGAGGTTACAATTGCTTTCTTAATCGTCCATTAAATATTAAATGGGATCACAAGCTAGCTACTACTAGTTACGATCAGGGGCCTTACTATGACGTCTTAATTCCGGCTCAGTGAAAACTTGAGTTTTAGCTGTCATTTTTGGTAGCGAGCGAACCTAAACTGAGTCGCATTAAGATGTCATGCTAAGGCCCCAGATGGCGCTTCTGGTGGGATTAAGTAGGTAGGGCTCGGAGGCAGGGTTTCTTTCGTTTGGAAACCGCGTCTCTAACAAATAGATAGGTGCTTCAGTAAAAAAATAACTCGAACAGAATTTAGGTCAAAATTGAAAAGAATATACCTAGCATAATATTTATTACAATACTCGTCCATTGAACAATTTTTTCTGTTCAGTCATACGTTTTATTACTTATCTTTTAGATATCAATGAAGCGTAAACAAGGAACAGGAAATGCTTAGAATTCTCCCCTTTGGAGTATTGCTTTTGCCGTTTGCACAATTTGGACCGCGGCCGCGTCGCGGGTAAGCGCGGGTCCGGGCCGCAGGAACAAAGCGTATTGTTTTGGGTACAGTTCGGACCGAGATGGGCTCTAATGAAACTCCTTCCATGCGTTACAGTGAAATAAAAATACTTTGGTCTACTTATTATTATTTTACATCGCGTGTAGTAGGTAGGTTATTCCGAATTCTTGTGCCTCTACAAAATTACGATGCTGCTTTATGGACAAGAGCATAATATAATAGAATCATAGATAATCCAACCTATAAAAGTCCCACTGCTGGACACAGGCCTCCTCTCAGAATGAAAAGGCTTGGGCTATTATAGTTCTCTCGCGGGCTCCTACATACCATATACCTACCTACATAAATATTAATATAAATCACGGCACGGGAGCACGGAGCCTAGAATAATAAGCATAAAAAGATATTTTATCCATGCAGTCTACTTCCGAAATATATAAAAACTTTGAGCATGAGTGAAAATACATTTTTTCAGTGTCCGACTCGTGGTCACAAAATGTTATGTCCCGCTGTTATAAAAATCCTCACTAGAGATAGTAAAATTAGGTTACCTACGTTCGTTAGATATAAAAATACCTGAGGGGCACACCGAATAGAAATAGGCCGCGGTTTCGCGGGGTTCTGTCGACCTTATGGGGAAGTGTAGGTAATTCGACATTTTTAATTAAAAACTAAAAACAGTTAAAAACAAAAACAAAAAAAACTTAATTAAAAACAGTTATTAATAACGTTATTAATAACAGTGTGACCACGAGCTGGAACCCATTTTTTTCGACGTTTTGGCCGACCTTATACGACAAATTGAGTCGGAACCCTGCGTGTACGAGTCTAACTCCAGTTTAGTCGATTTTCTCTTGCCTGTTGCAGTTTACGAGTATGGTGGGTTGAGGTTTTATTATTGTACCACGCCGTATACACTATTTTGCCCTAAAAGTAACAATTGAAAATCAAAATCCAACTCTACGCCTGCTTAAAATAGCAAGCATAAAACCAAATATATGGCGTAAGTAGTGGCAGAAGATTTACTCGTTCCGATTCCAGGCAGTCCGGGAAGCACTCACGCAGAAAGCAAATCCTTTCACCATTGAAAACTTTATCCCGCAGGGGACGCGGGCTAAATATTTCTGAGCCGAATATTCACTGCCATTCTCTAAGAAATATAATATAACTGAAAGGAATCTTTGGTCATAATAACGACGAATAAGTAACTTCGAACAATGTTGTCTTGTCTTGGTCCATACGCTCGTGACCAACTGCCATATCTAATCTCTAGATGTTTATGGATATTTATCTAAAGATACCGTTAAAAACTGATCATTATGGTAACTTTGTAGTTATACCCATGGGTCCATAATTTTTAAAACTGGGTATGTTTTTGTCTATTGGTGGCTATTGAGAATGGTTTACAATTGTTAAAAACGATAACGACTGTTTTCAACTGCTGCTAGGTTGAAAATATTTCCATTCATCTGAAGCATAATTACAACAGTAAACGATGTTATCGTGTAGGTATTTGCTTGCTTGAAAATTTCTAAAATACATTAAATTCGCCAAATAATACTGAGTAGAATGTTGGTAGGTGTTGTGTATTCTTCGAAAGTTTCGGTGAACGTAACAAAAGTTAAGGGTTTGCAGGATATCTTTTATAAAAAATTGGATGCGCAGCGTTGGCTCAATTTTATTTATTAAGTACGAAATTTAAAGAAAACATAAATTTTATGACTCCAAGTCAGTCATTTTATGTCTCAAAAGAATATATACATTCCTTTCCATATGCTCAACTCGTTTTCAATTCACGAGGGTCCACCGCACTCCTGACATTACTAACATTACGTTGAACTTCAATAATGTTACGGTCAATTTGGCCGTCCTCTTGAAAACTAAACTAGGCTTACGATTTCTATAAACCTTATTTTTTCTAGATGTAACATATAATTAAAAAAATAAACTAACGTTAACGAGATAGATAAAATAATTTTAAATTTAATATAAGACGGTACTTATCTTATTTAAATGAAAGCATATACGTGATCGAAAATAACGACCTATTTTGAAATAGCGCTTTTGTTTTGTAATGTAAAAAAAAAATTTATATGATTATTGAATGAAAGTGTACTCCAATAACTCAGCAAAGCTTATCCTTTAATCGGATTAGGGATTACCATTAATTAAAATACTGTCTGATAAGGGCGCAAGTGACGACATAGAAGCGAGTTAGTTTACTTTGACTACGGCCAAATAGACCTCATTTTTCGAATTCGATTTTAGAAGTTTGTTTCGTGCCGTTCCACCCACATTAATAGTTATTAACTTGATAGTGAAAGGGACGGTATGATAAAAACTTTAAAAATTGAATCAGAGTAGCCCCCTAGTTCCCTTAGACGAACCCATATAGACAACATGCCTACAAAGAATCTACGATAGAAGACGCGAGCGAAATTATTTTCCAGCTTGAAGCCTGCCCATGATTTTCTAGTAAGTACATGCCTTTGTTGTACAAAAACCGACGTGTGGTGGCAGAGGTCATATAAGTAGCGTGTAAGACGCCATATCTGTGCAAGGCCACAAAACTGCAAAGAAGTGCAGCGGTGTATGAGGAAAAAAATCTACCAATAGGTAAGCAGTGCCGAGCGAGCTTGGGGAAATGAGGTTCTAAAGCTAAATTCACAATAACGCAAAATTCGCATGAAATCACAGCGATATTCCCCACGGAACAGTCAGAAACATGTTCTATTATTAGATTGGTCGGTTCAAAAAATCACTGGGATTTAATACAATTTTCATTTATTGGTAACTGTGAGACGATTTTTTAAGTGATGAAAAAGAAACTACAATTGTGATTCAATCACCCTTCAGGTAGTAATAACTGGGAGAATAGATTTTGTTATTGTATCACTGTCGAGAAAATATCCTGCTCTTCACGATAGATTAAGGCCGGCTAAACGTTAACGTACCTCGTTGTTTTCCGAGACGGAAATTAAAATAATGTCAATCTGATACGTCGTATGTATATGCGTGTGTAACCTTTGAATGTTTTATATTAATAGTATTATTATCTAAATTGCGAGCAAGGGCAAGCTCTCGACTTAGAAGGAAAAATCATTCTGGTCTTGACTAATCAAAATTATCTATATATAACTTATTTAAGTAGGTGCCTAGTAATAATTTTCTTTAATATTGTGAAATTTGACCAGTTCATAAATATGATGATTCATCTTCTAATAGCTTTAATACGACTCTTATGACTTAATCACCCAAAAATATCTTTTAAAATTATATTATCAAACCGTTAGTGTTGTATTGTGGACGAGACGAGGTAATCTTAATATATTTTTCGTGATTAAGTCCCTCGGGAGTAAGTTATAATGAGTGAAAATTGTGGAAGTATCAAAGTTTACTATACTGGATTTTTACTGAATCCTACTAATATTATAAATGCGAAAGTTTGTGACGATGTGATGATGTGATGATGTGACGATGTGACGATGTGAGTGAGTGAGTGTGTATGTTTGTTCCTTCTTCACGCTAAAACGACTGGACGGATTTGGATAAAATTTGAGCTCATGGCAAATTTCAAATGTAATTTTCGCACATAGGGGAAAGTGGTCACCATTCGTACACTTTTTAGATTTTATTTTTTTACTTTATGTTTAATTGTCGAATTTATCTAGTTTATATACCTTAGCGTAACAAATGTATTGTAGTTTGTTACAAAAAAGTCCGAAACTATTATGTCAAAAGGTTAAAGGGTTATAGACATTTTTCTACGATAAGATATTTGTACGAACGTACCCCACGTTTGGGGTACGTTCGTACAGTAGGTGGGGTACTTTCGTACGCCATGGGGTAGATTCATACAGGGTAATTAAAAAGCCAATTAAAGACGTAATTTTTTTATTAATTATTATAAAAATATTTATTTATCAAATAACTACTTTAATAATATGTGACGGCTCATTAGCCGATAAATCTTTCTTTAGAAAAATAGCAAAAAAATAAAATCGTTCATCAGTCTAAATGAGATGTTTACAATAATTTTGTATGACATCGTTGTACCTAGTCTTTGACAATTTAAAGTTAAAGTAGGTAATTATACATTTGGTTGTTACTTTGAAACTTATTGCACATTAGTATAATTATTTAAATTAACTGCAAAAGTAAAAAGTCAAGCCAATCTAGCTGTACTGTCCGTTCGTGGTTGAGGATCAGGGAGGATCATGGCGACATCGCTGATATACAATGTGTATGTCTTCTATATCAGGGACAAAAAATTATGTCAATCTGATACGTCGTATGTATATGCGTGTGTAACCTTTGAATGTTTTATATTAATAGTATTATTATCTAAATTGCGAGCAAGGGCAAGCTCTCGACTTAGAAGGAAAAATCATTCTGGTCTTGACTAATCAAAATTATCTATATATAACTTATTTAAGTAGGTGCCTAGTAATAATTTTCTTTAATATTGTGAAATTTGACCAGTTCATAAATATGATGATTCATCTTCTAATAGCTTTAATACGACTCTTATGACTTAATCACCCAAAAATATCTTTTAAAATTATATTATCAAACCGTTAGTGTTGTATTGTGGACGAGACGAGGTAATCTTAATATATTTTTCGTGATTAAGTCCCTCGGGAGTAAGTTATAATGAGTGAAAATTGTGGAAGTATCAAAGTTTACTATACTGGATTTTTACTGAATCCTACTAATATTATAAATGCGAAAGTTTGTGACGATGTGATGATGTGATGATGTGACGATGTGACGATGTGAGTGAGTGAGTGTGTATGTTTGTTCCTTCTTCACGCTAAAACGACTGGACGGATTTGGATAAAATTTGAGCTCATGGCAAATTTCAAATGTAATTTTCGCACATACCTAAATTCCGAAAAACTCAGAGGTGCGAGCCCGGGATTTGAACCCACGACGCTCTGCTTGAGAGGCCACAGGTCAAACGGTCAAACCACTAGGCTACCACGGCTTTTTAACGATATGACTTACGGATATTTAAATGAGCATGCGATTGTATGAATCCTATATGAGATAACCTAAAACAGAGCTCCGCGCTTGAGAAGGGTCATTTGTATAAGCAACCCGCCGACATTTGGCTGAAAACGTTTTACGAATAAAAGTTTTCAAATAAAAATAGAATCCTGTTCAACGATCACTTGAAATGGAATTGAATTCCATTTAATTGCGTTTAATGAAATAACTTTTGTCACAGATTTAATCTATTTGTATTTCTCCACTCACAACAAAACGACACAACCCCGTGGCTTTCCTCGCAAAACTCTTCGCGGAAGTGCACGGGCTGTACACAATCACCCACCACATACATGAGTTGAAAATAAATGAGGGTGCCACTTTTTATATAACCGACACATTTTAAAGTAAAATACTTGAATGTGGCAAGAATGCTGTACGGAAATATTGAATTCCTCCTTCATTCCTTTTCTCTACTCTTTCAAGGACCGGCCACACCGCCAGGTTATTATGTAGTTGTACACTATCTCACATGTTTAGGTCTGCCATCAAACCGTGCCTTTTCACGGGGAAAATTAAAAGTCCATTTCGTGTTTTAACAGCGCCAGAGTTTGTTCTTATTAATACAAAATTCTGTAAAACGTACAGCAGTATTTCTACTGTTTAATCCTCAAAACGGAATGACGCAAACTTTCCTAATCGCCGTAAGCAAGCCGTTACGGGAGATAAAATGAGACATTACAGGGGACCGCGTTCAACGTCGACGACATTATTATCGTTTGCTTTTGGCATTTTGAAACATCTAAAATTAATGTAATGTTTAAATATAAAATGCTTCTGTTCCCAGTTAACCTCAGCCGATTATACAAAAGAATCGGCTTCATGTCATTTGCACTTTAAGAATTAGATTTCCTGAAATATTGTACTGTTTTAGTTAGGTTTACACGGTATAAACGGAATAAAACTTGTACCTAATACAAACCTTGCCTCACCGAAATACAAATGAGGTACTCATGTACATGCTTGGGTTGAACTAGTGTGATTAATTAGTTACTTTAATTTATGTAGCGTACTCTTCGTAGGGTCTTGGGTAGGCTTACTGCCGAAACGGACCCAAAGCTTTGAGGAAGTCAGGTCCGTAATCTTGCGAGAAAAGCATTGAAGCCCATTATTCACAAAATTGCTACAGGTTTGTATGGCGAGGACCTATGGCACAGCGAAATCGAGTCCATCCAATGACAAGGGTCCTTTAATTACGAGGCAGGTAAATAAATAGACAGAAGCAAAGGGCCCGCCAGTCCATCGCCGTAAATGACGGCAATCCGAATGAAAACCTTAAGTGCGAAGGGATAACATAGAATTTGTATTCATATCTATATTTGAATGTAAACAGAGCCATGTTTGTGTTGTTTAATTATTTCTGCTGTTGCTGTTGGGAAAAGTTATAGCTGTTCTATAAACAATATTTACTTGTGTAGTTTGCGGAGCTCCCACTAAATGGATAACTAACAAATTAATGAGGATACAATAAATGCTTGAAAAATAAATAGGTTTTATAAATCAAGTAGGGGAAAGTGGTCACCATTCATATTTATGATTAATATTGTCAAATTAGCTAGTTTATGTACCTAAGTGTAAAGTGTAACAAATATAATTGTAGTTTGTTTCAAAAACGTAAGAAACTATTATGTCAAAATGTTAAAGGGTTATAGCCATTTTTCAACGATAAGATATTTGTACGAATGGTGACCACATTCCCCTAAGTTGTATAGCAGTAGGTGTTTAGTAGTCTTCATTCATTTACTTCATTACAAAGTGTTCCGGAAATGAACGTATAGTAAGATGCTGAATTATTGAAACAAGCAATCCGACGAGTTCATTAGGAACCCTACTGGCTCTGCGGAAGGGATAAGACAGGATTTCGCCAAATTAGACTTTTGTTCTTGTGTGTCTCAAACTCACTGTTTTCGTAAACCGCCCACTCAACTTCTGCCTTTTTAAAGGGATCATTATTTAATAACTTGTTGTACAGTTAGATAATCTGGTAGATTTAGACAGGATCTTTTTATCATTGGAAACTGGTATCCCTTTGACATACTTAATTATAATTGTATTTTTAAGTATTATCTAGGCATACAAAAAAAATTGTACTTATGAAGCCGTCAGTTAAAAACACAATAAAATTCATACATTTCAGGCAAATCCATAACCATCCTTTGGATTTACTGCAGCCGTGACAAAATAGGTTGCGAGCGCTTTTCAGTAAATAGTTAGGTATAATTATATTATTATGTTCATTCGGCCTGATGGACTCTATTCTCATGATTAGAAAAAAAACCTTATTCATATTATACGGCTTTACACATTGCTTAAAAAAAATAGATTATGTACCAAATCACTAGTATGTATCCCTTCACCTAAAAGCTACTGGCAAACAAATTAAATTCCTCACTTCAACCCCGAAATAGTTGAAATGATCCTGGATCTCCCAAAATCCGGCTTGTATCCAATAACAAGTATGAAACGTAAGGCGTCGTCAAGCTCACATACAACAATATGTCATTTCAGACCAAATAAAAGGTAAAGACGGAGTATGCGACGTCAGTAGGTAAAACGTGTCGGCATGTGCATGCAGTTGATCGCACACACGTGTCACCAAACTTCGCAAAGCAAACTAAAGTTCAGCTGCGAACTCATGCACGAGGCGAGGAAAACATTACTTCTTATCCTAAAATTCTGTCTTCATTTTTTATTTTGTCTAAGTAAACCTCGAGGCGAAATTTGCTTTTTGGTAAGACTAAAATAATGAGCTGTTCTTAAAAACTAACGTCCTCTAATACAACGTGACAAATCACAGTATTAGCTGAGGGCATGTCAAATGGCACGCAGTAGCATTTTCTACGGTTAACTAGGTATTATACTTAGCAACTATTAAGTTTTGGGTTGAGTTGCTTAGGCTAAGTATTTGTATTTGTATTTTTTTTTGTGTTGTTTAAAGGATCCACTGAAAAACAGCGTCGTAGCACCTGGTGCTCCGACACATGCTGAGTTGGAATCCCTTTTCGAAACAACAAACAATTTTGTTAGCTATTAGACATGGAACTCTTTTGAATGCAAACTGTACTTATACTATTGTGTTGTTGAGAAATAAATATTTCTTTCTTTCTTTCTTTCTTTCAATACCTCGAAGAGCATAAACGTGAAAAAATAGAGCCAAGTTCGACATTAACCTCACGCGGAAATGTTAACTTTACCGATAAACTATCTCTATGTACCTATTTAAAAGGTAAGTTCTTACGTTTCTTGCTATTTAACGACGTGGGCGGTTGGAACATAGGTACTTACACACGTGCCGGAGGCGTGCCCTTTTTCTTACTTGGCTTAACATACCGTTGTATCTTGTCCTTGGGGTAAGTTGACATATATAAAAGCTGAAAGATTTATTCACATGAGCGGCCAAGGTTAGGTGCGTTAATGTAGGCATTCATTAAACTTAAGACGTATTGGTTGTTTATACTTCGCTGGGCAGAAATATTCTCGGATGAGCGACTTCTTTCATGCGGCGGCGACGTCGCCTGTTCCCTTGATGTAAAGTCCATATCATATAAGAAAATTTATACGCAGATCGAATCAAAAATGTCAATGAACGTTGGTCTTTTTGTTTGCGAGTCTTTTGTAGGCTTAAAGGTAACTAAATTGAGAAATACGTACATGCTTGTTCCATTTCCTTATCCGTTTTGGTGAGGTGCGCAGGAATTATATTATTTTACTAGCTGTTGCCCACGACTTCGTCTGCAAAGAATTCGTTTATCACTATCCCTCGGGAACTACGCAATTTTCCGGGATAAAAAATAGCCTATGTGTTATACCAGACCATAATCTTATCTATGTTTTAAATTTCATCCAGATCCGTTAAGCCGTTCTGGCGTGAAAGAGTAACAAACATTCAGCCTCATAAACTTTCGCATTTATAATATTACTAGCGACCCGCCCCGGCTTCGCACGGTATATTATGCATGTATTATACATATAAATCTTCCTCTTGAATCACTCTATCTATTAAAAAAACCGCATCAAAATCCGTTGCGTAGTTTTAAAGATTTAAGCATACATGAAAGCGACTTTGTTTTATACTATGTACCAAGTGATAGTAGGATTCATCCGTCTCCTTTTGTCAAGAGAGCCTCTAGTGTAAGTTTTCATACGAACAAACGTCTCGAACGCGTTCACGTAAACGTCTCAATTACTATGGAAAATTTATCAGCGCCACTTGCGGATCGAAACGACAACAAAGGGGCCTTACTATGACGTGCTAATTCCGACTCAGTTCAAGTTTTAGCTGTCACTTTTAGTATGAATCTGACAGCGAGCAAAGCTCCTGTTCTCATAGTATTTGACATTTTAACGCAAACGCTTTCGAGACGGTGTTCTGGGGCCTTACCATGACGTCTTAATGCGATTCAGTTTAGGTTCGCTCGCAGTGAGATTCATACTAAAAGTGACAGCTGAAACTTGAACTGAGTTGGAATTAGGACGTCATGGTAAGGCCCCTGTTCTGTAAGCGAAAACTTACACTAAGCCTGACGTCTAGGCGGAGAAAACGTCTTCACCTACAGTTTGTCTATAAAGTCGTGTCATTAAAAAGTGGCAATACTGTGGTGTCGTCCCTTTCTAATCTATATGTATAAGAAAACGGGACGACACTACAGTATTGCCACTTTTTAATGACACGACTTTATAGACAAACTGTAGTAAGTACTTACACGTTAGATACTGACACAGTTCTTTCTTTCATATGTTTTCACTTTTAGAGATGTTGTTTAAGGATGACTTGCACTGCTTTGTGATTGATACTACTTTTTTCTTGGCATACTGTGATTGATAGTTAGTAGTTTTCATCATCGTCATCGCCCCGGCTTATTTACGTCCCACTGCTGGGCACCGGCCTCCTTACAGAATGAGAATGCTTGGGTTGTTGTTCACACTTGAGCCCGGTGTTGATAGGGAATTGCGAGCTAGAGTCAGAATCCACGATCTTCTTCTTAAGAGGTCACACCGCTAAGTATGTGACTACAGCTTATTTTGTAAATTTCTAACCTCAATGCCTTTACTTCTTTTTTTAAGGACTCAACAATATTCTAATATTATAATCAATGATAGGTACTAATATAATTAACCCTTAGTATGCTTAAGACACGGATCCGTGCCAAATTTAAGGCTATCTTTTTGTATTTTTATTTAAATCAGCAGACGGACGACCGGATGGCCTAGTGGTTAGAGAACCTGACTATGAAGCTTGAGGTCCCGGATTCGATCCCCGGTCGGGACAGATATTTGTATGAATATACGAATGTTTGTTCGCGAGTCTTGGATGTTTAATACATTTTTAAGTATGTATTTATCTATATAAGTATGTTTATCCGTTGTCTAGTGCCCATGTTACAAGCTTTGCTTAGTTTGGGGCTAGGTCAATTGTCCCAAGTTTTTTTTTTACAATTTGTGCTTGTTACATAAAACAGATGAGGCTAGAATGCAGTATTTTTTTAGCTCTCGCCTTCGAAGTATTGACCTTAACGGAGAAAAACATTCCGTTTAGGTACTTACCGATGTAATAATTTTAAATAGCTTTATCTTACGGTTGGAACAGTTGGATCTTTTGCTCTTCCAGCTACCTCCGGCTATTTGTAGTCCATAATTCAAAGAATTTCCGACCTTTCGTCTTCATCATGCAATTGTTTGTTTACGACTCAACTTTTCGTTTTGTTCAAATATTTGCATCACAAAAATAAATTTGCTGAGGCAAATAATGTAACTAGATGATTTTTTAATAAATAATGAACAACTTAATTAATTAGTGGTTAGATTGTTAGTTTAAGTTATAAACAAATTTTAAAACTAAGAGATTGATGAATGTGGATGAAGCGAAAGAGGTATGTCAGGATTGTAGCAAGTGGAACAAAGTAGTCTCTGCCTACCCCTGTGGGAAAGAGGCGTGATGGTATGTATGTATGTAAAAACTAAGAAACAATATATAATGAGCTACAATGTTGGCTTGCTCTACATATAAGCGTGTTACTAAATACCTACAACTAAACCAGCTGAACTATAGGTTTGGTCTCGTGGCACAAAGGCTCCTTTGTGATCCCACTAATACGTATTAAACATGTAACGTCGCGCAGCTTCCTCCACTCTATTAATAGGACAATGGGTAGATAAAAATAGAGATATTTATTTATTTATCAACTTGTTGGGCTTCCTCTGATCCCCTCATAACTGAACAGCAGTCGTATAATTCATTATCCAATTAAAAGTTCAATAGGCAATTAGATACTTTCACTTTTTTTTCACACTGAACTTACGAAGACCTTTTTTGACGTCATGCTCAGTGTTTCATTACATTGAAAGAAAAACGGTGTCGATTTTTGTTGGTATTCTTTTCACGCACCTCTACCTTTAAAATGATCCATTTACTCCGCCCCAGTTTTCGCTTCTTTGACCGGCTCGCGGCGGCGGCTTAGATCGTACTTTATTAAGGCACAAGGGTAAATAAAATTAAGCCTCATAAAGTATCTCTAAATAAAATGGAGCCGAAAAACAATGTCGAAAGTTAGTAGAACGCCTCGAAGTTAAAAATGATTATGAAAACATTTTTCAGATTTTTGACCTATATTGCTTCACAACAATGTCGCATTAACTCGGACAGAACTAATTGCTAATAAACGAACACAAACATTACCTTTACGGTAACCTTAAAAGCATCTCCGCATTAACGTAAATAATTGTCCACTTCATTTTTCGGAGTGAAAGCTCTTCAGCGGGAATTGCCTCTGGCGGAGCGGGGGCGATTTATGACGACCATAAACTTGAAAACGTTCTTACAATTGTTTTACGCATACCGCGAACCGCTTTGATTTGTCACGTAGGCTCAATTGAATGGGGACGTCGAGTCATCAGAGTCGGGGGTAGAAGCTATTGGAATCGGAAGATTGCGGATGAGATTCTGATGAGTTGCAGATTGGATAGGGGAAGGGTGTTGGAGGATGTCGGGTTGAATGGTGAGTGTAGATGATCGGAGGAAGGAGGTGTCGGCGGCGGCTGGCTGCAGGCGGGAGGGGCGGATCGATCGGGGCTGCGCAACAAGTGCCCGCCGGCCGCGGCTGGGGCACACACGCCGCGGCCCGCCCGGCGACACCGTATCCGACGTCTTAAATAGACGCTCCATTAACGAATCCACTGCCGCCGACGCATATGCGTTTTCGTAACTTTCGCCTAATGCCACTGTCATAATTTTACAGGCACAGTTTTCATTCTGAAGGCACCTGTAGAAGTCTCGGGTTTGGCAGCTGCTAGCTAATGCGTTAAGTATATAATGACTATACATATAAGCAGTCACCCGATATTTTTGCTCAAAAGTATAGTAAATTGACAATCATCATCAATGCCGATATTGATGATGATTGTCAATTTACTATACTTTTGAGCAAAAATGATACTTCAACGGCTAATGCTGCCTTAGAACACCAAACTGAACGACTACTTACCGCACTTGCATCATTCGGTAGCTCGCAACTCTCGCAAGTTAAAAGCAAAAGTACGTAAATTAAAACTAGCCTTAATAATTAACGACATCAGCATAAGACAAGACTTTGTCAATAGGTACTTAAAGTATTGTTTTTTTACTTCACAACTCGCAGAACACTGCGATACGTGGACATAATTAAATGCAACGAAGTGAGAGTCGTTAAACTTATGTTTTCTTTGAACAGGCTGAAAGTTTTCCAGACGCAGTATATACTGCATATGCACAAACTAAACTATTGTCATTTCCACAGACAAGACGCGGGCAAAATTTTGTGTATCACTAAAATAGTTTTTCGAATTAAAACAACAACAACAGTTTTATTATTTTCCTTATAAATCACACCAAAAACACAAAGCCGAAGCGACCTACACAACACTTAGTTTTAGTTTAGTGCCATTATTTTTTCCTAATCGACGATATAGCTAAAGTCGGCCAGCGCTGTAGTTGTGAGCTTCCAAGTCCCGTACTATCCCCGAACTTTTCCTGTTCAACTCGTAAAGAGATAAAACGAAGCTCCGGAATTTGTTACGTTCGCTTGATATGTCGTTAAAAGGTTTGAATCAGAACGTTGGGTCTCGTCAGAATCCTCTGATGTGCCAAATCGAGCCTTTAAACTGTGTCTTCCGAACTTTAGCAGAGGGTATTAGAACAATATTGAAAGTGGCTTAAACACAACAAACTGGAACAGAGTACTTTTAGTTTAATCTCTAGATTTTAATCTGACAAAATTGATGTATACAGGGTGTATCAGACACCCCCTAACAATAATCCACTGGGGTATATAACCATGGCTATAGAAGCTAAAAAAATATTTTTGAAAAAATCTGGAGTATTTTTTTGAATATTTTCTATAGAAATGGTAGTAATAAACTATAATCATTCCTATAGAAAAAAAAACACATCTACATATAGAATGGTTATATACCCCAGTGGATTATTGTTAGGGGGTGTCTGATACATCCTGTATAAATGTGATATCAGTAACTTATTACTCGTTTTACTTCGTTCATTTGTTTCTCACAATAAAAGTGCAAATCAAAACTCATTTTATGCACTCGTTTACAATTTACTTTATGAAAGTGTACCTACCGAAATAATGACCTGCGAAACATTGGCTTACTAATTACTTCATGGTTAATTAACGAAACATGCACCTCGATGCGGTTTCAAGTGAATTTAATTTTGTTACAATCGTTGAGGTTTTCTTTTCGAATTGAGTATTATTATTGTTATTCAATTATAACGAATACAGTCGTTTTTTATACGTTTGAGAACATAATGTTTCATAATGCATTCACAGGATGGATTTTATATCAAGACATTATCCTTAGGATAAACGTAAAGAGAAAAACAAAACCTCCAACTCTATACGTTCAACTTGTTTGACATTAAAACAATGAATAACACAAACAAATATTGAGGTACAATATTAATGTTTATTTAAAGACAATGTCATAACATTCTGTGTTATTAACCTAAATAGTTGTATTAAAATACCTGGTTCAGAAGTATTATTATGCCAGCACAGGATATAATGAATTTAGTATCATACAAGGGTACTACACATTTCAAATCCTCAGTGCTAAATAAGAGTTGTATTTAATACAGCGTATAATTATATTTCCATAAACATCAATATTAACTTATAATTTTGTTTCCTATTGGAAAAAATAACCTAATTATCTTCTTCAAACTGCAGCTAAAACATTCGAAGTAAAGTTTCCAAATACATAGTGAAATAATACAGGATGTTGCCATCAAAGAACAGTTTAAAATATTTGTTTTCTTAGAAATTAAAACGAAAAATTTGATTTTTAGTTAAACTAATAAGAATAAGTAAAAATCATAAGAAATTTGTCAACTAAGGAACCCTATTTCTTAAAAAAGGCACATTCATAAATTTGAAATACTTTAGGTTAATTTTATAAATTCTTTGACAAAAATTGTAAATAAACTATTTTTAGAAAATATTTCATAAAACTCAAAAGTTAAGGCTTAAATTTATTACTAAATACATTTTTACGTACCATAGTAAATACGAGGTAGATTATATACTAGAAAGGGACAGATATTTCTTAATTTAATGTGTTTTGTTCATTCAATTTTAATTGGTAAAAATTGCATTATTATCTGTGGCCATTAATCGCTCAAGACAAAGGTACATATTTTTATTAAAATGTCATCGAACCAATTTAATCACAATGTTAAGATTATAAGTTTATATACACATGTGTAATAGTAAGTAGTAATAATAATAGAACTAGTTTATTGGCGTAAAATAACGTAAAAGTAAAGGATAACAATAAAACAAATTACTTATGCGTCAACATAATTGGGGTTAGACGCGGTCCTTACGTAATCTTTGAAAAACCAACTTTTGGCGTTTAGTGAGTTATACACTTAGAAGATACGGTACTAACCGCAAACAATGTGTATGATATTTGAAATAAATTAAAGTATCGTGAGGTTCAGCACGGCTAGCACGAGTGCGCCCGAGAGCTGTGTCGCGCACGAGATAGATTGTCCGTCTTTTTCTGACTGCTCGTTCTAGAAAGAGACGGACTCTTGTGCGCTCTAGTGCTAGACGTGCAGACCTAATAATTAATCGAAAACAGGCCACTTACTCGTACATATTTTTAGTCTCGCCCGATAAAAAATACTAAAATCCTTGAGTGACACTTTTTCAAAATGCTTGCATGATATTTGTGCCACCCTGTATTAATGTACCGTATTAGTATTTTAGACAGCTGAATTACTCTTATGAACTAAAGAATAAGAGAACTTTATTAGCTGATACGGAAACACAAACAGAATCAGAACAGAACTCGTTGTACTGTTCAGCTAAACATTTGCAAAGTCGATTTATTACTAAAGTCACAAGTTAAAACCATTAATTTGAGGTTACCAAGTATCATCGTTAGTCAGGAAAGTTATTTAGTTAAACGAGCCTAATTTATACTAAAGCCGCGAATCCTGCTAGGGGTAGGCTTCCTTTTTTTATTTCAAGGGAAAGTTTAGTAATCTGCATATTTAAAAAGTAGTTAGCTATCTGTAAGTTTAATTTCAAAACGTCTTATGACGCCTGTAACGACCGACCTTGCAATGGCTTCCCTTTCACCGGGGGTACTTTTTTGCCCAAATGTTAAGTGGTACATAAGTCCAAAGAAAAACATCCACACTTAAATAATACTGGCATTAATTACAAAAAAGCTTAAAGTACGATTAAAAACTGGCCCACGGATATTATAAAATAATACGTAGATGTAGTATCGCTTTATTATAATAGAAAATTAAGAAACAAATTATTAGTTGGTAGGTATACATATTAAGCTCCATTTCACTTCAATAATAGCCAGGTACCAGTATAGATATTCTAATAGCTAATGGTATCACTGTACAGTTAAGTAACAGACTAAAAGATGATCGGCTATCTATACAAATGTGACGAAACGAAACCATTTATAACACGAACATACAATGACGGCCACCGGACACTATCGATGATACAATCGGTGTCGACCTTTGTAATTAGGGGTCTGCGCTACAGTTGTAACATTCGGCGCTAATATTGTCGCTCCGCTTCGGGGAATTAAAAAGAATTGCAAAATCCGGGCTCCATTTTCCCATTTACGCCTGTGTGAGAGCACGTGATTACTCGGAGCGAGCGCGCCACCTCTTTATCCCGGCAAATATTAAAATTATTATAATATATTCTCTTTTAGAATTCTCTGCAAAAGGACAATACGAACTACTTACTATAAGAAACCACACCTACCTAGGACACATCTGAAGTTCCAGACAATACATTCAGTCGATTTTTTTTCTCTATTGAGGCCAGAGCGCCTCGAATCTTATCGATAAACGTAGTCCTGTAGCCTACATTCAACTTACAGTTAAATCCAGTCACATATACCTTCATCTCTATTTATGTATTTTCACTACGTCCATTGCTCTGAAATATATCTAAATCTTATATAAAATCTGCTCTCAGCATTGGCGTTATATTATATTATATTAGTAATACATATATATTAGGTTTATTATTACTAAATGGATAAATCTCAATGGATAGTAATGTATTTCGGAAGATAAATGGAAATTGTTCAAAACTGATTATTCATTCAAAACAACGCTGGTTGTCATTGGTTATACAATGAAAATTGACCAACGATTTTGGCAATACCTTAACAGTAGGTAGTGCAAGTTATAAAATTTTTGGTACAGTTGCCTTATAAATATCATATTTTATACTACTGGAAATTGCTGGGGTCTCATCAAATCGCTGAAGCTACAGTTTTCCAATTTATTCGGAAACCCTTCTACCGCTTGTTATCTTTAAGTTATTTATTGCGGGCGTAAATCCTTGACAAAGCACCTATCCGCAGATTATTTATTAATGGACTTTAGACTTGTCGGTGAAATGAAATTGCTCAGAATACGATTTTATTTATCGGTATGTTTTGAAACTGAACGTACTCACATATTAATGTTTATTGAAAGCATTATTGGATTTCACTAAAAAGTTATGACGTTTCTCAATTGAATAACAAAATTAAGGGTAAAAATAGATGAAAAGTACTTACTTATCTTATTATAAAAAGAACGTCTTGACTGTTGATATACAATAATAATGTTTTGAGACCTCAAACTTGTCGCTATTCAGACCTCAATCACTTTATCACGTTGAATGGACTACTACAGCGCATTAATAGCAACGTGAAGTGAACCCCAAGTTCCTGAATAGGTGCCTTCTCCGAGCATGACGTAATTGTAATTATAAATGTCACCAAAGCTGAAAGCGTAATGGTTCAAAGGATTGAACTGAACCTTCACTGTTAAACAAAACTTTTAAACGACCTCTCATGGGAATGGAAATGAAATTCACGATTAGGCAATAATGAAACTTTAGATGAGACGCGAACTCAGAGACAATGGCGATTTGCCTAGCTAGAGCAGGAAAATGAGACAAATGTTAAGTTGCAATACTCAATAGATATTAAATATTTACTATGCATCACACTTTTTTTTTAAGTGAATACAAAGTAGTACGGATAAAAAAAAAGGTAGCAGTGAGGGTGTTATTGTAAAACAACGTATCTTCATAGCAGTGGCGTGGCGTCAAGTATATCAGAAGGCAAGCCGAAGGGAACTAAACTAGCCTTTTCCTCTAATTCTGCACAATAAATTGCCCAAATGCCTTAAAATAGGCAAGCCAGTGGGAATCGAGTTCTATGGACGCTACGCCACTGCTTCATAGGTACTTTACTTAATGAACAAGATGACATTCAGACAGCTCAATATTAAGCGTAAAATCAAATAGAAACGCTGCTCCAAGATATTGACAACGCAACTGTACGCGACATGTATTGTATTAAAATTGAAAACTATTCATTACATTTAAGAGATGATGCAGGAGTTGCGTTTGCTATTAGCGTGTCGTTCCCTTATCTGTTGTAGGTGAGCCAGCTGGGCCGGGGAGGGTACGTGGGGAGCGGGGGGCGTGCCCGGGGGCCCCTGGGGGCCTGTCGGCAACGACTGCCGCCTGCGCCGGCGCAGCGCGGGCGACAGGTTGTACTTCACCTTCGCCTGAACCAGCAGTTCCTTGAATATCTGCGACACGTTGGTGTTGTCCTTAGCCGAGGCTTCCACAAAACCGTTCTCCCAGTCCACTGTTACCACAGATTCGGTTGTATGAAAGTCTACCTGTTGACGGAAAAACTTTTTTTAATGTTGATGCGGTTAGGTACCTGCTTACTTATTAAATTTAATATCTTAAGTAGGTACCTAATATTTCTAAGTGTTGATTTTTGTTTATTAATAGTTATTTTGTTATGTAAGGCTGCAAAGTTTGCTTGGCGCGAGTGCCTGTATTGAAACCTGAGTAAGCGAAGGACTCTACAATTGAACCACAAGCGATGCGAGTCGTTCAAAGAAGAGCGAAACATAATTTTCACCTCACTATCTCGGAAAGCCCTTTTTTTTTGTTTGTCAACTATTGAGAAAATCGCTTTTTTTATCCACAAGTGGAAAAAGAGTTTTGACATTTGAAGGCAGCTTAAGTGATATTTTACAGCTAACAAAACGTAAAACGTTAAAAGTGCTGAATTTTCAACATCACAATTAATGAATTGCATCGAGTAAAAAACACGAAACACAGTCTTACGACTTTATTTTAATTCATAAATATCAGTATTCAACATTAACATTCATTCTTGTAAAAACGGATAAAATATTCTGACAGTCCAAGTAAGTCGATGTGCGAACAAAACGCATCCGAAATAATTAAAAAAAACTTAAGACAAAAGGGGAGGAGTTCCATAAAGACTGGATATGCTTAGGCTATTTTGCATTATTTTTGATTTTTACCAATAATTCTATACTTTAAAATTACTGTATTGACAAAGAGGTAAATAAATAATAATTGATAGTACAAGCCATTTTTCTTATTTTCCTCGCTATAGTGAGGTGAAAAGTTTTGTGTTACACACGGGTGAAAAGTTATTTTACGTCTCGTGTGTTGAAACACTCGTTACGCTCAGGATTCTATTTTTGAACCACTCGCTTCACTCGCGGTCAATCATACTGTCCTTTCGCTAGCTCGTGTTTGAACACTCGCAGGTAAAATACAACTTTCCCCCCTTGTATAACAAATAACTATTTTCACATCGGCTACAGCGAGAAAAATGGTGGATGGAAGAAAAACAGTTGAACTAATAGTAAATCAGTCTTTAAGAACTTTAGCAAATTTTGAATATAGCTTAGGATTTTAAAATAAATTAATAATGGATAACGGATCGCGGTTCTGAACGTTTTGGTTTTTGTTATCGAGTGAAAAAGTTATTGGTTCTGATAATAAGGTCTACATTTGAAGTTCCTATTATTCCGTCCCTCTCACATACCTAATTAAACACTATTCGTGTAAGCGAGATGGTAAAATACGAAGTTCAAATTTCTAATTCCTGAGTACCTATTATGAGTTATCGTCTGGTCACGTTCGAATTTCAAAAACATTTTCTACTTGTTTAAGATTCATTTTCAGATTTTGAAGGAGAAAGACAGCCTTATCGAGCAAGTGAGGTAAAAAAATATTCGACTGTTCTTTTTGTGTCGTTGAAACATGAAAAGCGCGAGTAAGTTTAATTTAAAAATCAATATTGTGTATTCGTTCAATAATAATTTTAATTAGTGATTAATAATAATAATAATAATAAAGTTATTTATTCAGACAACAAAGATCCAATTATTATTAGTAATCACTTCGATCGATTAGATTATGACAACCAATCCAAAACTTACTTAAACAAATATCTTACGAATTTACCAAGAAACTATCATAGTTTCCAAGCTCACTAATTTCAAAAAGCATGTTTCGACAAGTTGAAATTGACTCTTAATTAGCATGTCGCTGTCACCGCCACGCACCACGGGCATAACGGCCCGGCACGACTATACAGGACTGGCAGGATAGCAATTTTATCATACATTGCGTGTGTTGCCAATTAACCCCTCTGTAGTAGTAGTTACAACCATTCAATGAACAGAGAATGCTGACGCAGCGTCGCCGGTTGAGCGTTGTCTTAGTTAACGAGCTCCCGCGGGATTTATTGCTTTTGGAGTTTTATGAGGCAAGTTCCGTGAGGTGCGTGGAGTGTCGCCGGCGAGACAAATGAGAGCAACAGATGCCTATCTGAAGCGGAAACGGGGAAGTATTACTCACTGTCTCCATTCCGTTGTGGCTAAAAATGTAAATATAAGAACACAAGTATATTACACTTGTGAGCAACGAAAACATGGTTTAATGTGTGTTAATTAAAATAAAAGCAATGCTCTACACTCTGTACACGAACTTTTATATGTCCAAGCCACGCTAACGTGCGCGCGCCTTTTAGACAAAGCGTTAATACAAAAGTTATATAAAATCTTTCCATTACTGCAGCGGACAGATCTGAAGTGACCTCTCGAAAACATTACGCGGCGTTCCTTTATAACGGTGGAACGCTCTATGAGTATCTAAAATTGACTTAATAATGCGTACGCGAACTTTAATCGAAATCTGTTCAAAACTTTTCGGGTAAGTATCCAAGAACACCGTACGACCTCAAAATTGGGCACAAGTAATTTCGAGTTTTGGGATTAAGTCTAGGAGTTACGTGTCTTTAAAGTTTTCATGCAGAACCACAGTCTTTTAAAAAGTCTTGCGGAGCCATCCTACATCATCATTTACCACGAAGATTGAAGTTAGCACAAAAAGGCTTCATGAGTAGATTAAGAAAGATTAGAAATATTTTTTATTATTCACTGGCAGTGTCTAAGCTCTGCATGATCTTCACTTACCCAATTTAACTAGGTACCGCTAGATTACCGAACTAGGTAACGCTAAAAATATCGGTTGGATAACTTTAACGACAACCCATATTAATTCCGGTGTTAAAAACTTGATATTTTGGAAAAGTTTGGGAATTTGCCATAAACCTGTAATGTGAACGTCCAATCCATTTGTTAAAGTACCTACACACCACAGCTACTGGCACGTCGCAGTTTGCTAAGAGGCGGGGGACACTTGGACAGTTAAGGGGTGGATACTTTGCAAGTCTGCAGTTAACAATGTCAAGATAAATGAACAAAATTTTACCTTGCTACTCCGCTACTTAGGTACTCCGTTAGTCAGTAGCGGAGTAACAAGGTAAAATTTTCTCCTCCTCCGTAAGGTGACGCCTGATTCAATAAAACAATGTAAGGTACTTGCGGCCTTATATCTGCATATTTCAATGTTTATTTATAGAAATTTTAAAAATCACCGCAGTACTATATATAGCAAATTTACTTAGTTAGGTTTAGTTTATAAGACAAAAGGGTCACATCGAAAATCAGCGCTGGGGTTTGCCGCAGCATCACGCTGAATGTGGCCCTTTTGGCAATATTCGGCACTTATTTGTCGGCTGTTAATGTTTAAGATGTATATTTATTTTTATTTTAGTTTTTGTGTTGTGTCGAATTTTTGTCAGTAAATGTATTTCTTCTTCTTCTATATCTATTAAGGCACTTGTCCCATCGCCGGCGAGTAGCGAGAAGCGAGCGTTTTTTATGTAGTATGGAAATTTTGTCGCTTTTGTCGCCGGGCGACAAAAGTTCCACACTAAAAAAACACTCGCTTCACGCTACTCGCCGGCGGTGGGACAAGTGCCTAATTTTATAAAACGTCTGCGTAGCAAGTGCAAGTGCATAGGGCAAGTGAATATTGTAAAAGCGCACCGCTGCGCCGGACACTAAACATTGTGCCATGATTCGCCATTACGGATGTCGGGAACATTATCCGCGCAGGGAGTCCGTACAGCGGAACTCTATGAACTCTGTTGTTTGTTGTTGTTTTGAAAAGTTATTTTATTTCTGACATAAATTGCACGTTAGATACTGCAATGTCTAATGCGATTGAGTGTTCACACACGAGCTTACTTGGTATATCTGTTTAAGGTTAATGTGTCCACCCCAAGCAGCCCAAACCGGATTATTTGCGCTGTTACTAGGCTAGTACTACTTGTATTAGATATTTCAAAAAGAAGACCTCGGCGGAAGACTTCAAACGCCGAAAGTATAGCTCGCTTGGAGCTAGCTATATATTTGAAGCGTTTGGAGTCGAAACTCTGGGGCCATGGGGGCCAAGCGCGCGCCGGATGTATAAAGATATCTCGGCGCGCCTTATAGAGGCCTCCCGTGACCAGAGGGCTGGTCAATATTTCGCTCAGCGAATAAGCATTGCCATACAACGTGGCAATGCTGCCAGCCTTCTGGGCACCCTCCCTATTGGCGGCGATTTGGGAGAATTTTTTTATCTTTAATTTATTATTAGTTTTAGGTAAGTAGGTTTAAGTTATTTTTAAGTTCAGACTGTTTTTTTTTTGTTATTATTTGTTTTTCAAAAAGCTTAACTTAGCTTAACTCATATTTAAACTTATTCAAAATTCAATTCGAATACTCAATCCTTCAATCCTCCAGACGACAGACGCGTGTCTCATTTAAATATTTCCACTAATATACCTACTACATTGTCGCGACGAAAATTTATTTAAGGCAGTAGCTGATTTTGTCTTGCGTTGCTAACGAATTGCCTGGTCTAAATCTTTTTCGCAAAGAAATCCTCAACAAGCGGGTTTTTAAAATAGTCGATTCCGAGAATTTTCGAGAAGTCGAAAACGAGGTACCTTGGTAAGCGGATCACGAAATTAACGTTGATTTTCAGCCCAAACGGGACGATGTCAGATATCGCATTTAAACTGCCTACTACTAATAGTACACACTCTGCTAAACCAGTTTAATCGATCATTTTCTGTGATACAAACTTAATCATAAGCCAGCGCTGCAGTGAATTCAATAGAAGTTTTATTATTAAGACTTTAATCTTCCTACGTTTCATCAATTTCAAGTCGCGTTGTAGCGGACGCAATACAACAGTCACCAAGAATAATCCAGTGCGTGGAATAACGTATAGTTGCATGCCCCGAGGACAGCGTTCCCGTCATACCGTATCCGAGACGCGGCTGCGACAGTACGTGTCGTGGCGGAAATTCAATCTCACCCACACCAACGAATTGCAACTTGCCCCGCGCAACACATCCGATAGCTGAAATTTAATACCGGACAACTGTGGCCTTACCATGACGTCTTAATGCGATTCAGTTTCGGTTCGCTCGCTGTCAGATTCATACTAAAAGTGACAGCTAAAACTTGAACTGAGTCGGAATTAGGACGTCATGGTAAGGCCCCTGATGTTGATGAAAATTAACTTTAACCTTGTCCCTGGTGAAAAGGCAAGACGGGTATAGTGGTAGTTCAATAGGCGTATCTGTTTTCAAGAGAAGACGCAATGTAATATTAGTCAGGGACGACGATGAAATTGATGATTCGTGAAAATTAAAAGTGATGATATTTTCATTTGCTAGCCTTATCAATCAAATGGAATAATAATAATTGTTTTGTGGGTAAACTACTAAATTCAAAGAGATTGATTCGCGAATAAATGGAGCATCCATACGGCTCCAAAAACAAAGAGATGAATGACACATTTTAGTTGTAAAAATATAGACTAGAATATAGACTTATACATGTAACGAGTACCTACCTACCTATGTAATGTAACTAAGAAATTATTTAAAGTAATTTGAACTGGATGTAGGAACGTTTCGGCATACAAAGCAGTTAGAGAATAAGCTATCCAATTTGATATTTACTCAAGCTCGCTCAACAAGTCAGTAACTACCTAACTGAATGAACATAGGTAATAATAAGAAAGAAAGAGCAAACTCAATCCCCAAATTACCAGGACTGTCATGAACATTGATAAAACTTTATTACTTCTATACCTAAACGTCTACAGAAAAGCACTGAAAGACATCTTTGCGGTCACGTACAAAACGTAGTCGAATTTACGTGTGGGCAGGAACACTGATTTTGTTGGCTCTCTTTATCGGAATTGGTATTTATGAGCAATTAAATTAGGACGTTCCGTTTATCCGGATTAAGCCTGATCCTAAAACAACTCGCAACACATGATGGTTTAACTGCTTTTAATCAATACGTGGGTAGAGATAATTCATTAGCATATATGGAGTTACTCCGTAGCACCAGCGTATTTTGTGTGCTTAGATATACGAAGCGTAATATTGCCGAGGGCGACTTTATTGAATTAAACGTAACAGTGCTTAAGTGGAGCCTACCTACCAATATACATTCGTGCGCTGGAGTGGAACTTCATTAATCAATTACGAACATAATTTAATAGTTTGTTTAGTTCCGACACAACGCAAACAATAATATTGGCGCGCCAAAATATCGCTACAAAAATGATTGACTCAGATCAATGTTTGTTGGGTATCGTAGTATATGCGATGTGAGTTAGAGTTGCCTTCAGGGCTCTTGGGGCTCGCGACATTCGACTTGTTTGTTCTTCGCGCACCACTTTGTTGCTCAACTAATCTCGCTTGTTGCTCACGAGCCCCTTTATACTGACTTTCCCTTACACAACATAAAAGGAATCAATCGTAGCTGGTATTTTTTTGACTACGAAAATTCTAAGATGGCTACTCCGTTAACTAATTAGGTCAGTAATTCGTATCTGCTTATATTTACACTCCTATCTGCTTATATTTACTTACCTAAGTAAATGAATTTAATCAAATGTAATGTAAATCCTACTAGCGACTTATCCGATCAACGAACAAAAATTGCGCAACAGAACAAAATGTTCAGCCGGCGAAATGAGTTTTGTGTTTTGTTTTGTTAAACATAAATCATTGCTTAAAATTAATTTGTAAGGGCGAGCTATCGGAAAAACATTTCGGTGCGGACAAATTTATCACCATTTTCGTAGCAATACATTTAATTGGCAAATCGAAATTGAAAATGTAATAATAATTGATACTGGAAAAACACTGCGATTTTTTAAATTTCTGAGATCAACATGGCGATACTGAAAGAACTTAATATATATGAGAAAAATAAAAACTGTATAAAACTCGTGCTTTTAATGCTAAGAGACTACTTAATGGTCTTAAATGGAATAAAGTATGTAATGGTCGTCAAAGATTTATTTTAACGTGCAAAAAGTACACAATTTCAGGACGTAAATTACGAGTTGATTACACGCGATGCTATTAGTTCTAATTAGTTTAATTGCGAAACGTCTCACCTGTCTCGCTCCCGTTTCTGCTAAGTCCACCTTATTCCCGACCACCACGATGGGTACAGCCGTGCTGGCCTTGGTCTCGTGAATTTGGTCTCGAAGCGTTCTCACTTCAGCGAAGCTCTCATTGTCAGTGATATCGTATACTAGGATAAAGGCGTCTGCCGACTGCATGGACAAAGCCCTCATTGCCGGGAACTCGTATGCTCCTGATGTGTCTAATATATCCAGGGTCAACCTCACGCCAGCTACGTTGAAGTCACCGTGGTGCATTTCCTCGATAGTTCGCTTGTACTTGGTCGAGAACGAACTGTACAGGAATTGCGTTATAAGCGATGATTTTCCGACTTTAGCGGCTCCTAGCACTACTATTTTGTGACGCACGGCATTGTTAGTGAGGTTGGCACTACTAGATACTGTTTCTTCGGTTCGCTCGGTCCTGTAACAAAAGAAAACAAAGCAATGTACTTTTAATGAATTTTTGTTTGAAAACATGATTGTAATTCGGTTATACCTACAATAAAAGGGCAGGGTACTAATTGCAAATTGAACGCAATAGATATTAAGATCGTCAACTTTTTTATGTTTAAGATGATTGTTATGATGACAGGAAGGCTTACGCGTGCGTAGGTGCAACAATTACCATGTTTCGGTTTTTTATATAAGACGTTTCGTTTACAATGTTAACAATATATATTTTCCTATGTACATACTTGCTTATATGGCCCAAGTTACTCAGAATTCTTTCAGGAAAGACGTTTCAAATACTTTTTAATATCAATATAAATTTGTATAAGGTGAATCAAATATGAAAATATTTCCTCACAACAACTGAACGTAAACACGTAAGTATGGATTCCGTGAGATAACATGGAGACAGCTTACGCTTCGCAAACCTCTTCGCAAACACATATCTATAGCTCCAATGACACGGGCTAGAAACGGAGTAAATTACGTAATAAATTTAACAGCAAACTGTGGGACACATTTGTGAAGTGAACGATTATCATGCAAATCAGTCGTGCGTTGCGCGAAATATGGCGGCGTCCTTCGATAAAACCTCGCGAAAGGGCGACTAATGTATTCGTTAGGTAGATAAACAATGAGGGTACCCGGTTTCTTATCTAGCCAGGGCGGGTCGCTAAATTAAGTCATTGACAAACTATTCCGCTAACAATGTCATTATTTCTAAGGCGTGCTGGTTTCATAGCGAATACAGTGTTAAAATTAGGATTAGTTTGATGGTCTGGTTATAAGTTTTTTTTTTATGTGAATAGGAAGGAAAACGAGCAAGTGGGTCACCTGATGGTAAGCGATCACCACTGCCCATAGACACCCACTACCCCGGAGGGATTGCAGATGCATTGCCAACCTAGATGGCTAAGATGAAATGCCTCTTATTGTGCCCGTAATTTCCCCGGCTGTCTTACTCTCCACACCGGAACACAGCAGCGCAATCACTACTGCTTAACGGCAGGATTAGCAAGTAAGATGGTGGTAGCTATCGGGGCGGACCTTGCACAAGGCCCTACCACCCGCAAAAGTATCTGACAAAAGCAATATCGGACGGATAAATGATCGTGTAGAATTCTTTTGCATTACTAAACAAATAGTATTCGTCTGATTAGCCCGTTCTATGATTCTGACACCTACCTAGGTACTTACTAAATACGTACATGTAAATATAGGTAATATAATAATGTTATCTGGTAAAATTACGCATGCCATACCATTTAAAAATTATGTAATATTTTATGATGGAACCTTTGATAAACAATAACTGGATGGAACGAATTTCGACAGGTACGTATCATAAAAGTACGTAAACGTGTAAATGTAAATCGACATTTACATTCGTACAATGTTATAGTCGAATGACCAAAATGGTGGCTATTACTCTTAAAAACCGTTTACGCTTCTAAAACGCTTAGGCCTACAGGCATTGTGTCATTTCAAATTGAACTATAAAGCATTAATAATCTGTGCTATAGTAAATGTTCTTTCTGTCACTTCCATTTGGTATATACTGTGAGCATCGGTTGTTAAAATTAGTCTCAATTACAATGGCACAATCTGCACGCATGTTGCACGCAAATTGAAACGTAGTTACTGAATTGACATTGCTATTGAGTAATCACTGGCATTGTATGCCTAAAAGCCTCTTATTTGCATGACCACCTCAATTTCCACGCTCACAGACTACTAATTAAGTACGAGTACAGGCTACTACAACAGTACAAAAACGTAATGATCCTCATAAACTCTTTTTGCGGCAAAACGATAGTGAGTGACCAAGCTTTATTAACTTTTCTTAAAGAGTTTTAATCTGGCTGGATAACAAAACATTGTCTAGGCTCTTAATCAAACTGATAAGCTTTAAGTGCCAACTACAAACATAATATCTCCTTTAAAAACGTAATTAATTTCGAGCTTGATTTATGACCGTCATTAAAATTGGGTACGTGCGGCTGGAGCCATCGGGTGTGGTGTGTTTTTTTCACAAGCCATGAGTCAGTTTCAGTGCATATTGATCGGCAACGATATTTGCCGACTGATAAGCCCGCGGGTGACATGTGTGTCCAGGAGTATCTGCGGTTATCGAGACTGGATTATGGTTGTCAACTCAATTGTGTGTTGCAAGAACTGTTGACTAGGTTTGACACTAATTTAAGGCATTTTTATGATTGTGAAATTAACGAACAAGCGACCGACATCCACAAAATATACTGCACCTTACATGCTACTTGCATCTTCATCCAGAATCTTATTAACTACAAGTTCAAATCCTCAAATTTTTTGTCCACCGTATCCTTTAAACATGCCCTAAGACCAAGAGATAAGTTCGCAACATCTGACAGATAATTAAGCATCTTGAAATACAACATTTACTCTTTATTTATTCAGGGTGTTAGTTAAGTCAGAGAGCGAAGTTTGTGACTTCATTATTCTCTTACGCGAATCGTTTTAATTAAATTTTGCTTGTCTAAATCATTTGAGTCCTTATCGATCGGCAACATTAATTTAAATTTCAGTGAGTTCCTTAATTATGTAAAGCCATAAAAAGTAGCACACAATAAAGGTATTGTCTCTTTTTGAATGTTGGAACAAATAAGAACCAAAAGCCGAAGCAATCGTTTGGAAAAGGCTCTGTTAATTATGAAAGCGCTGTTATAAGAGTTGAGTGTTTTCTGTGGGGATGTTTTTCTCTTTGCTGAAGTAGAACAATATCATCTGGGAGTAAAGCACGAGTAAAGGATGGATATTCCTCTGTAGTATTGTATAGCTCCGAAAAGGCCGGCGCACAATATCCACTTTACGAGCGCCGCTTTATCTGCCAGCGGGCGGCGCCATATCAATTTTATTGACCTATTGTAAGAGTAATCGACGTATATCGTCAAGGTGTATTTTATATTTTCCATATCTATTATTTTAAGTACCTATGGTACCTTCTGTCTGTGTTAATAATTATGCAATAAGTTATTACGCGGGCAAATGCAAATTTAAGAAATAAATGAGGGCGCCACTTTCTACGTAACTATATGGTAAATTTTCGAAGAAAAAGTTATCAACGTGGCAATATTTTTTTTACGAAAATAACTTAGGTATGTATTTGGTTCCCATTTCATCCATTTTCTTAATTTTTTGTGTGGAATATAAGTCCAGCAACATTGGTAATGCTACATCAATCAGCGGGTAACATTTTAGCTTATTAGCCAATTGTTGTTATCTAACTAATATTATAAATGCGAAAGTATGGATGGATGGATGGATGGATGTTTGTTTGTTTGTTACTCAATCACGCCAGAACGGCCCAACGGATCTGGATGAAATTCGGCACATAGATAGAGTCATAGATAGATAAGTCTGGAATAGCACATATGCTACTTTTTATCCCGGAAAATTGCGTAGTTCCCGCGGGATAGCGATAAACGAATTCTTTGCAGACGAAGTCGCTGGCAACAGCTAGTAAATTCTAAAACTGAAAAAAAAATAGGAATGACCCGTTCCGCTTTCAGCCCTTCACTGGGACACAAAGTAAAGTTATTTACCTAACGATTCACGCGGCAACGACACACAGAATTGGCAATTTATCATTCAAAATGACGTTATTGCCAGTAGAATCCAACACGAGCTAAATATTTATGCAAAGTTTGATCACGGTACAAATGTATTACCTACCTACAATTTTTCGTTCAGCGTAACTTTTTCCACGACTTTGCTTGTATTCTATAACATGCTCGCATTTCCTAGAGAAATCTTCTATTTTCCGTTATAAAAAGCATCCAATCCCGCTCTAAGCCATAAACTAAGTCCAATAGTTGGGACGTGATAAATCAAACAAATAATCAAATCTCATTTTATATGGTAGTGAAAAAGGACAGCATTTTAGTAACTGGAAGTTATTTTATACCTACTGCTGCTTTTAAAGTTAGTTGGTAGTTTATTACCTAATATTTTGTAAATCAGAATTAAACCAAAAAAGACAGTTAAGTACACAAATTTGATGGTGTAGCGACAGATATATTTGCTTTTCTTGCTTTATGGAAAACACGTGCAAGAATAGCTATACATAGGTTCAATACGAGTAGGTAGTCCTCAGCTCGCCCAAGAGAGCGTTAGGACGTTGTGCAGTCGAGGGCATAAATATTGATACAATATAAATATTGAAGCCATCATGTCAAATATATGTGTCACTGACCTTATTGTTTGTGGCATAAAGGTGTATATATATTTTTGACGTCTTGGTAACGTACATATATTTATGCCCTTGAGTGTGCAAGCGTACTATTGTGTGCCACCAATTAATTAGTTACTGGAAGATCTTTTATCATCAACCCTACAGAACAGACCCTAGCGACGGACTTCTTAAATGGTAGTCCGCCTGTTGACATTACGCATGTCCTTTCCTGTCCTGTCCTTTGACCTTTTATAGAACTCCAACAAAAAGAAAATGTCAACATTAAACTAATTTAAGCTAATAAATGGGATGCGAGTCGTTTTGTTTCATTTAGCATGAATCTTGAAAACTGACACAAATTATTTGTTACCCAAAAAATACTGTATAAAACACGTAACTTAAAATGTACGAGTGAGTAAAATTACTATACTATACCGACCGACATTTTACTGCCTTGAGTATCATAGAATTCACGTCGAAGGGATTTTAGAAATTCGCACGGGCTAGGAGACTGTCACATAAAACAGAAGAAATAAAACGAGGGTGCCACCGTCTACGTAACTAGCACATTTCTTATATGCTGGGTTATGACAACAATTTGGAATGGAAAATTTAGTTGGTACGCTGTTATCGCTTTCTACTCTTTTATGTACGAGTGCAGCCGAGTTTTTTTTTTGCTCAGGGGGTAAAGCTGTGGCATAAAGCTAATCTAACTAATATTATAAATGCGAAAGTGTGGATGGATGGATGGATGGATGGATGTTTGTTTGTTACTCAATCACGCCAGAACGGCCCAACGGATCTGGATGAAATTCGGCACATAGATGGAGAAAAGTGTGGAATAGCGCATTGGCTACTTTTTATCCCAGAAAATTGCGTAGTTCCCGCGGGATAGCGATAAACGAATTCTTTGCAGACGAAGTCGCTGGCAACAGCTAGTACGAATATAAGTCATATGCCCAACAGTGGGATTTATTTAGGCTGAAACAGACAATAACGTAATTTATCATTCGTAAATAATATTCTTAGTAAAATAAAATGCGTAACACATTTTCCTCCTTCACGCATTATGCACGCACGAGACTATAATGTTTTACAAGCACAGCGACTCGCCGGCGCCGACTTATTTTTTTCCGAATGCAGCAGTTCTCTTTTCAGAGCACCCCCTATCATAACAATAGGCAATGACACGACACTTATTTTCAAAAACGAATTCGGCCAATTAATGCTTCCACATAACGACGCCCATTTTTCCTTCCCTACTTTCTGCTGAAATACAATTAGGATTTAACACCGCTATTAATTAAACGCAGGCGTGATAAATGAACAAATTAACAGCAGTGCTTACGTTATTAATCGACGACCCAATTGATGCGGCTGTCTCGGTAATTCGCCTACCAACAACAAACGAACTGCGACGCGGCATCGCTTACACATTGTTCAAGTCGTAAAGTTTAAACTATATGGATGACTGCGGCAAAGTTTGAAAATATTTACTCGTGTCGTGAACCCGATCCGAGGCAGATTAAACTTGTTAGCGAGTTGACAATAAAGCTACGACTAATCCCTCTTTCCTTACGAGTTGCTAATTAATGTATTTTATGACGCATAACTACGAGTCAGGAATGCGTATAATGTTATTACTTATTGTTGTCCTAAATTGAACAAATACAGTGTCATTTCAACTTAAAACAACTCGTTTGCAGTATTATATGAGTTTATAACGAGAGGTAGATCCCCTTAGGCAAACCAGTTGGTCATTCCGATGGCACATTATATTAGAAACAATGGTAAAAGCCGAGCCATTAGACATCACTCTCGCGTTAGGCGTCGCTATAAAACTCACATGTGGGTTTTCAGCACAAACTGGTCGTTAAAATTGTCATTCCAAGCGTGGTTCAACACAGCACGTGATACCACATTATATGATGTTTACACCAGAATTTAGGTGCGGCATTGGAAAGAGCGCGCTTAAATGAAATATAGAAAGATAAAAAAGTGCATAGTATTTTACTATATTCACATGGATTTGTTACGATGCCATAAACAAGCGTCTGTTTTTAATGTGGCCCTATTAAGCAACTTGAAATCCTTTTCTCTTTTGAATTTGAAGTTCTTTAGTTCAATGTGCGGTACTTACTTGAAATTAAAAATATTGCCTGAACATTTTTGAGCGACTTCAAGAACGCTATTGAAAAGGAAATATAAAATCTACATTTTTAAGGTCATACGCGTATAATACTCAAGTAATAACAGTTTCTTACGCTCAAATAGACCGAAAGTATGTCTCGCATTGTAAGAGCGGTTTCGCACTACGCCCGATCCGAATCCGTGAAAATATGGTCCGTCATCGGTCCATCGTAGCCTTAGAACTATTTTCACGGGTTCGGATCAGATTCGGATCGGACGTCTTGCAAAACCGCTCTAACATCTCTACTGATTTCAGTACAAAGGTTGTAGCGAAATGACCTTTCCCGTAGCGAACTGACGCGGCTGAATAGCCACGTTCGGAGTACCGTCAGCAGGAACAGCTGGACAGTTCAAATCAACGAGTCCACATAGCTACTAGCGAATTCTAAGGGGACATTGCTTAGTGTACGACGAAACGATCATAATTATACAGTCCATCAGCTCTTTAGAACGACATTCGGGTTCCAAGTATCAAGACAGAGCAAAAGGTATTTTTAAATACTATCGCACTGTATCTATTGTCCCATACAAATACTGGCTTGGCAAACCTGCTTTGTGAGAAAGCATCAATACGCCTGAACAGTTAACCTCCACAAGTGTTAAATTAAAATAAGCCAACCACATGCTGACATGTTCCAGAATACACTAAGACACCCTATATTTATTACTTAGCGTCGCCCACGAATTCGATTACTTATCGCTATCCTGCGGGAACTAAACAATATTCCGGCATAAAAAGGATTTATGGCTCAATCCATATTATAAATTTCTGTGCAGCATAATTCATAAAAAATCGTTTATTCAACGAGCAACAAACATCCATACTTACACTTCTCCATCCTCTCAAGCTTTCGCATTTTTAGTAATAAGAATAAATAAATAAGTAAATAAATATACATACATATGTATCTTGGGACAATTGACACCAATTAACCTAGCCCCAAACTAAGCAAAGCTTGTAATATGGCCACTAGACAACGGATAAACATACGTACATATATAGATAAATACATACTCAAATACATATTAAACATCCAAGACTCGAGAACAAACATTCGTATTTTTCATACAAATATCCGCCCCGACCGGGGATCGAACCTGGGACCTCAAGCTTCATAGTCAGGTTCTCTAACCACTAGGCCATTCGGTCGACAACAATAAAATTATTCGGATGTTCATGTGCTAAAGCTAAACCGTTTCAATGCCCATAGTTATAGTTCAATACTATTTGTTTCAACTCTGTTGAGACAAGGCCAACGCGTGAAACAGCAATGGAAATAATGTAGCTATTCCACTAGTAATTGTCTTGTCTGGCCGTTGCATGCTGACTGTACACCAAGCGAGCGGTGATCGCACGCACCGTGAACTGTCACAAAGCCGGTCAGAGAATGAAATCTACCCCCTTTCATTGTTGAGAACCAACTCTCACGTTTCCAGAAAAAGATGTCATTGATGAACTACCCGACCAATATCGGCTGCACGCTTGCTTCTCTAATGGTACGGTACGCTTATTCATTGTATCCATTTTATTGACGAGCGAGCAGCATTATGAACAATTTGGATACGTTAGCACATTATATAGCCACGAAATTATAAGTACGAACCGCATGCGGTCAGCCTCTAATTAATTTTGTTTGGCGTCGAGCTCAAAGCAACGGTTTGTTGGTGGTCTACAATTTTTTGGACGCCTAAAGCCGCCTGCGTTCACCGACTCGGGGCTAGTATTTTTTTCATGTGACACTACATGTTTGCTCTCAATGAGTAAGGATTTACGTTAGCCCTCCACCCGTTCTTTAGCCATTTGCATATTACACGGTATAAATGTTTGATTCTTTCACCAAATTTTCGTTTTTCAGTCTGTTTGACTACCTACTTGGAAATATTGATAATCGACTTTCATTTTTCTTACTACCACTTTTTTTCTACTACTTTTTGTACGCCTCGCAGACTATACGCGACATCCCTTTGCAGATAGTAAGGTCGGTCTCGGTGAGCAGTCATTACTCTGTCAGGTAGAAAATAGCACATTATGTGGCCTCATATTATTGTCGGGCGCCAGTCGTGTGGAGCGATAATGGAACGGGTTGAGGACGCCATTAAAAAAAGTTAAGCTCAATAGTTGCCTACATCCTTTGACCTTTGGGATGCCTAAAGTGAATTCGCCGCCAAGTTTTCTTTTGGTAAATTTGATGTGGAGCCGACAAGGTTTTTATAAATGAATTTCAACATTACATGAATAAGTCTGGCCCTTGATGAATACCTATTAATAATGTGTGTCCACGTAAAAATAGACGTCCCGGCTAAATGCTGTGATGTAAACTCTAATTTTTGCTCATATATATTGCTAACAGGCTTTTATGTGGTAATTAAAACCGTAACTAAAATGACAAATTATTGAAAATTAATAAAAGGTGAATGTAAATAAAATTTTGTTATTTAATAAATTCTTTTATTTAGTTTAACTCAATCTTAACCCACACCAAGAAAATTGTTATGATGCTCAAATTTACATGAATCTTTATCGTAGCCGCCATTTTAATCGTCTTTGAAATCAAATTGTTAAACTTCGTAGCCATCACTTTGCTACAGCGTAGCACGTCTACGTTATACTGCACTATTCGTAGCAGTTTCTACGGCGCCGATGAAACGCGGTACTCATCGTGAGCGAGCAAGTTAAGTAATATACAAGACTTAGCACCGTTGTCAAAGGTCTTGTACAGTCAGCGTCAAATAGTTCGTGACACCCAAAGTGGCCAAAAAGTTAGCAACACGAGCTTATTTCAACTGTAACAATGACGTGTTGCGAACTATTTGGCTACTTTGGGTGTCACGAACTATTTGACGCTGACTGTACCTACGGTCTCTAGAGTACTTGTCCAACTCAATAAGTTTTTTTCTCTTTAAACAGAAACACCGGTTTGAAATCTAAATGAACTTATAATTCCTGAATAAATAAATATTTTACAATTTACATGGAATCGACTTTGAGACATATTTTATGGAATAAAAAACATAGAAATTTAAAATAATTGCCAGCCAAGTTATCGACGGATATACATGTATATGAAAAAGAGGAGATTCCCAATTTCATTAAGTATCCGATACTTAGTTTAATTGGGTTCCTTTTCCTTTTTTGAAGTCTATTAATAAATCTGTACGACCGATTTTTAGGTAGCGATTATTGCCTACCAACGGGTGACCTGCATGCTCGTTTTCTCCGTATTATACAAATAAATTGATGATAGTAGTGACAAAAAGTCTTATAATTTCAAATAATCGCTTAATCTTTGATTTAATCTTTAAATATGTACAGACGACGGCATTTGGTATTAAACTAATGTTGCCTAAAAACCCTTACATCCCTATAAAAGTATGTGAAGTTTTCATACACTAATATGTTTAGCTAAATATTCTATAATTTTTATTATTTAGTTTTGCTTTTATCAGTGTATCCAAAAACAAAACATTTATTTAAAACTACAAACTATTAACAAGAACAAAGAACATTTAAACTAGGAAACTTGATTTAAAGTAAAGACATAAAAATGATTAAAATTTAACCTGAAAAATCCCCTCCCTGTTTCGTGCTTGGTTCAAAAATACATGTAAAAGTGCCATTTAATTTTATGCCCTATATAAAGGTTATGGTTTTGAAATACGACAAAAACACTACCTCGAATGTTGCCAGCGACTGTATGTCGCTCAGCAAAGAGGCCGGTCCAGAGTTCCGGATCCGAAGGACCTGAACGCAGCCCTATTGTTGTGCCAACTACGCCCATCAATCAGGCTGTCATTGATTCGTATCTTATGAACGAGATTAGATTTTTGGTAGACAATAAATTACTGCTATACTGTTATGAATGTCTTGAGGGTTGACTGTTGCTCATGTTAGCCGAGAGTAACATTTTTTAAGTAAATGACAGAGTGACGGAAAGTCATTGTAACGATTACTTTCTTTAAGTTTTTTGCCTAGTACCCATAGTACTAGTTAAGTTTGGTTTGGGACTAGGTCAATTGATGTATTTTTTTTGTGATATTATCCACTAGCTTCTACACGCGACTTCGTCCGCGTAGAATAAGCAATTGATATGATAATGTTTATCGCTATCCCGCGGGAACTATACAATTTTTCGGGATAAAAAGTAGCCTATATTTTAATCTAGGGTACCAGCTATCTTCCTACTAAATTTTATTCAAATCCGTCCAGTCGTTTTAGCGTGAAGAAGGAACAAACATACACACTCACTCACATCGTCACATCGTCACAAACTTTTACATTTATAATATTATTAGGAAGTAGGATAATATTAATAGGATAACACAAGTAATACAGTGTGATTATTGTCACCAAAATGGAATGAAATCATCCCACTATCTTTTGGAAACAAAAAAGACTACTTAGTTCAAAACTTAATTTATTTTGGGTGACCCACTTACCCACATGACTAAAAACAACTATCTAAGCGTGAACGGCTCGAAGATATCGTAATCGTAAGTACATCGATTGGACGCAGCCAAGTTCTGATTCGAACAAGTTTGGCCGGGCTTGGCTATAAAAAGGCACGCACTGCAATCACAACTTCACAGGGCGCGCCATTTTGGACCTCTGCCAATCCATTGAGCTTAACCTAAAATGCCTAGCCGGTCAATGACCTACATCTTTTGGAAGACCTGCAGTATGTTTGGAATGCATTACCAAAAAGACATACAAAAATAATACACGGAATAGTATTTCTATTATACCTATTTTCTACTTTAGTAGACCTATGACGCTATTTTTATACGTTTTCAAACAAAATAATCTTAAATGGTTTGATGAAAAAATGAATTATCAGAAAGTGGTGACATGTCCGATTAACGGTTTGTTTATATTCGACTAGATATAGGAAATTTTGTATAGAATAGAAACGATAGAAAAGGAGATTTGATTTTTTAGTAGGTATGTATTAAAAATATACGAAAATGTACAAAAACAAGTTATTATTACGCACCTATAACATTTTCTCTTTATCTTTTTGTCTTTAAAAAAATTGGTTGGACCATTAATAATCCTTGCACAGCCTGAGGACGTCATAAAATCGTTTTAATAAATCAACCTTTGCTAACACGAAATGAGTTTACCAGCAGCGATATCCCGCAATCCCGCAATGAATAACTCGTTTTATCCAATCATTGCCCTGCCTTCGGATGCAGCAGGTACCGTACCTACTGCTGAAATGTGTTTACCTTTGGTCGGTTAAGCAAGAATATTTACAAACTTTTAAAGATTCTGACGTTGGTTTAGTCAAAAAGGTATTCGGTAATTTCTTGGTAATGCGCCCTTTTTATTAATTTCTATAGCAAAAATAATGTAATAGTAAAACTGAGTGCAGTTTGTAGAATATTTTCAATAAGTTTTGCGCTAGCTATTTTTAATTGTAATTATTTCGGCTGTACTTGCATTTCTATCCTAAATCCGGTTATGCATGGACCGTAATTTCATTTGCAAGAATGATACAAAAATATTGCAAGTTTAGGTAATAAAAGCTTGCATAAAATGATCATGTTCTCAGAAACTCAAATTTACTTAAGTTTCATTACTGACGGCGCTGTCTTGTCACAACATACTCGATATAAGCCACGGCTTTGTGGTTTCATTAGCGAACACATTGTTGTCACACAATGAGCAGCTGAACAAATCTGTTACACACTTCAACTATTTGCATTGCCGCATAAAAAGAAACGTAATCTTATTATATTAGCAACTTCAATAACTAATAAACATGAAACGCGTCAAAAGGCCTTTGGAAGGCGGAGGTCGGCCAGATTCTTCCCACGCAGCAAACACTCAAGTTTGGCGGAAAATAAGAAATATTCACGCGATGAGCTTCAAGTGTAAGTTCTGATACAAAAAGCGTCTCGAACGGCACCTATGGACATTAAACTATTCATTGAATTTGATTATTTTAACACAAGCGCGTTCGCGACAACTTTGCGACAAAAAACTTACACTGAAGATTCTGCTGCGTAGAGCGACGTAACGCGAAAGTAGGTCGTAAATTGCAAGTGGGTTTAACTCCATTATTCAAATATTGTAATTTGTTCCTATTGCGTTAGAATATTCTTTGCCTACGATTTTCGTATTTTTTGGAATACACCAAATATTATTATCCAGACACATTACCTTCTGAAAAAATAGAGAATGCTCTCTGAATTCAGTGTAAAAGAAAATTAGGGATTTAGCATTTTGCCCAGCTGCATTATTAAACCTAACCCAAAATGGCAGAACCAGAACCTTGCTCGAGCAGAAAACGTCCTAGTCCATCAGTACTCTCTACGTGATTAAATCCCGAGTGGTGTTAATTAGCAGTTATGAGTTAAAATCACGGAAGTTTAAAACCTTACACTGACCAAATCGTTTCAACATTTTTATAATTATTTGTTAAGAGGTTAGA